>JAQGAW010003464.1:0-12502 GCA_034698025.1 Phthiracarus crinitus | reverse complement strand
TCTGAAAATTTTTGATTAGCTCAGCTCAGCTCGCAGCTCAGCTAAAGCTCGGGTTTTTGAGCTGACTTTCATCACTATCTATCACTAATCCGAAGCTTATTTTTACACTATCGAAACTGGTTTACTAACACTGAAATGGCTAAAATTTTTACCAACAGAGAGCACAAGAACTGCACAGATCTGCTGCAGCATAAGAACGTTGTGAACTTACTTTTTATTAAACTGATAATGCATTTTAATA
Organism: Phthiracarus crinitus; assembly: GCA_034698025.1. NCBI lineage: Eukaryota > Metazoa > Arthropoda > Arachnida > Sarcoptiformes > Phthiracaridae > Phthiracarus > Phthiracarus crinitus. The sequence continues at coordinate 12,261 of JAQGAW010003464.1, read as the reverse complement.
GTTAACATAATTTGGTAGATTTGGTAGTTAATAAAAATTTATTAATGACTTTTTTAAGATTTTTTAAATTTACTAAACATAAAAACTTTACAGATTTACTTTAATCTTTAAAGATTAATTTAAGATTATTATAAAAAGTCTACAATAAATTTTCCACACAAAAAATAATCGAAAAATTTATTTAACGTTAAATCCATTAAAGTAAATAAAAACTTATCGGGATTTTAGTATTAAATTTTGTTTTGTTTTATGGTTAGTTGAAGTCGCGAAATCATTTCCTATTTAAACTTTAATTAATTATATTTATCTGTTCAAACTCAAATTTTTCGATTTTTATTGAATGTTTTATATCTACGAATATCAACAATTCTAATAATAAGATCCATCAGATTCTGTTCAATTGTGTTATTCGAACAAATTATAGAACATTTAAATAATTTTTGTTTTTTTAAACAATACCCTTTGATATTTTTTAAAACTCATTTAAAATTTGGTAATAAGAATAAAAATTACAATTTATTTTTGGAACAATTTTTTCTTATTACATAATGTATTCTAAATGGATTATTTTAATAATTAAAGAGTGAAGTGTGCTTAGTTTAAATTAAATTCAATGGTAAAAACGGATTTAAAATTTTATTGAGGTTAAACACGAGTCGTTTGATGGGAGAATTAATCGAAATTAATAAATTACAAAAAAAATTTTAAAAATTGATGGAAATTTCTGAACAAATAGGATTAATCTAATATTTATAAACTTTAATTATTGTACAATTATTTTGAGATATTTTTCATAACGTTAATTTAATTTAGACTTCATATAATTTTTTTTGAATTATTTATTTATGACTATAGAAAAAATAATAAGCTTTAAACTATTATTTATTTACCAAATGAAAAGTTGTTTTTTGTTAAAATCATTTGCAAACATATAAAGAACATATTTTAAAAACACTTATTAAAGACATGAAAATTCAAAATATATGTGTTTCATCATCAATTAAAAACTAACAAAACTTTAATTTTAAAATTAACCAAAATATTTTCATAAAAAATGATATTCTGGAACAAATTTTTTAAAGTTTCATTTTTAAGATTATCAATAATTTTCTCAGTGACCCAATGAGTTAATAAAATAGCATTAATTTGCGCAAAAATTGTTTTCATGTTGTTATTTATATGGGCTTCAAACGTGTTTCGAATAGGATTTAAGAATCAAAAAAACATTTTCAAATTTATGTTTACATGTCAGATTAAATATAAGTTAACGTTTTGTTGTTTAAGTGATGCGTTTTTTATTACTTTCAATGTCATAAATAAATATTGATTCGAATCCGCAATTATTGACAAATCAAGCAAAGCATTAGATTACACCATCAAAATGGGTTATTTTATTTAGTTAATCATTTTTTAATTATTACATAATAAATAAACTCTAATAAAATACTATTAACAAACATAAATACGATAAATTTGCATTTTAAAAAATGTTAAGTACATGTCATAAATATACATTAAAAAAATCATTTCAATAGAAGCGAGTAATAAAAAAAGCTATAAATAGTATACTATGAAAAGTAAGTGGTTTGCTGTCCTTAAAGATGACACGATATATACCGTACTGTTTTCGATAGTTATATAAGCTTACAATTTAAAGCTCGTTTTTGGGAAAATAGCTGACATTTAGCATATATACGATGATTTGATAGTAAGCTTACGATGCTTTACTTTTAAAGGTTAGAAAAAGGTTAATGATAAGAGTTCAAAGTTTTAGTTACTTTGTATTCCCGATACGATTTCTATAGATATTTCTATATAACGCAACCAAATGATGTAATACTGGGATAACAATTTTTTAGGTTAACTGAATAAATTTTCAGATCTTTTTTTCTCGAAATGTTATGGTTTAGATATTGTATAAGATCGTGACAGTCTTATTTTTATTATCAAAGCCACTGTTTATTAAGAATAATATTGCAGCAGAGAAACAATTATTGTGTTCTTTAAATTAATTTTTTTTAATTTCGCACAATTCTTTTTTTCTCGTATTTCCTGAGATTACGGCAATACTACATAATGGATGTAATACTTATAATACATATAATACTGTAGTTTGCTTATACGGTTCGGTTTACCAAAAGTGTTGATTTGAACAAAACTTAGAGACATGTGAACGCACGAAAACGGTGTCACGGTTTTAGACTGGTTTTGCAAACTGCGATAACCAGCCAAAAACTACTTACTTGTCCTTAAAACGTATTTAAACTAAAACAATATCTATTATAAATGTGTTGTATTGTAAAATAACAGTTATTCAAAAGAGGGCGATATATATGGAAAACACTTTATTTGATAAGTTTAGAAGTGACAACCAATTCTACTTAATGTGAATGTGAGTGAATGCTGAAGTGTCCAAATCAAACTGATTAAACCAGATCATCATATCATCAGATCATAGAGTTCTGTGATAAGTGTGACAAAATGTATGTATGCTTTTACAATTTGTCAATTATTTTTTTAATGTACAGTTATTTGATTCTGTTATTTCTTAAGTAATTAATATCAGACATATAAAACTTTAAAACTTACAACTTTTCTCTAAAACTATTTTCTAAAAATTTGTTCTCATGATTTCCTAGTATGTAATAGTTTGATTTATTTTTTATTTTAAACATTTTAAAATTTATTTTAACTTTTTTTTATTAAGTTAATATTAATCACTTTTAAATTAATGATTAATTTTTTAATGGGGAACTATTAAATCACAACTTTTTAAATAAATAAATATATATATATATATATATATATTATCGCTCTATTCTTAAATCGATGTCTTAAAATAAACTTTATAATATTAGATTGTAATACTCTATATTGTAATACTAGTAAATTATAGAATCGTGTTTAAAAAAATTTATGGCCTATATTTTAATGAAAAAATTATGCCAAATAACATCATTTAAAGACTGAAATATGTAAGTCTAACATTGATTTGAAACTTTGAATAAGTTTATACTTTCAAGGATGTTATGTCTGTTTTTGCATGAGAATTGCCAAAGTTTGTGACCAGTTGTCACATTGCATTCAAAGTTACAACAATCGATGTCTTATTAATTTATTATAAGTTTGAAAAGTAGGTTATCTGTTTCGAAAAAACAAAATTTTGTTTTTTTTCGATTCACACAATTTTGTATAAATTAACTCAATTTACTAATTCGATTTTACGTATGCATGTATAGTATTTCAAGAGAATAAATAAATGTGAAGTTAATACTGTATATGATATTAATGACAATTAATAGAAAAGAATTATTTATCACTAAAGTTTGGTTTAAAATAATATAAAAATATTAAAGCAAATATGAGTTGATTTATTAAACTATTGTTTAAAAAGATACGCATGATTTATTCGTTTATCTTTTTTATAACGTTAGGTTAATTGCCTTACAAATAATATTTGTTGCGTTACAAGTAATATTTGTAAAACCATTAGAAGTATCAGAGCAGAGACGAATTAAACGTCAATCGATAACATCTCGCGATAACTTCCACTTTCTTCCCAGTAATTCCAGCTTTAATTCATATGTACGTGAATTGTATTAATTTGTTTAAAACTAAAATTAAAGATTAATTGTATTGAAAATGTTATTTGAACTTTTCGAATGTATTGTACATTAGTATCCGCCACAACCAGACGCTTCCACAGCATTTCTGCATCAATATCCGGGTCTAAGCAACAATCCCTCGGCAGACAGTATATCTTCTTTATCCCAAATAAGACGTTTTCCTCAATATCCATCCACTCCTGGATTTGTGAATCAACCACTAGATTCTGCGTTATTGCCACGACAGCCACAAGTAATATCAGTATTAAGTGGCACTGGATCTGTGCCTCAATCCGTTTCATGGAATCCTCCGCCAACTATAGTTCCGCCACAAGTTAACAGACAAAAGCAAACGCAATTAATTAATCCTCAGTCACAATCTACTCCTATATCTTCCACATTATTTTCTTCAGAAGAAAGAGATCAGCGCCAAAATAGATATTTGCCACAATCACTTCCTTCGTCTCCTAATACTTATCAAAGAACGCCAACACGAGAATCAGAATCTAATATAAACCCGCAATCGAACCGTCTATCAGTTCCGTTATCGTCTTCGTCTCCCATATCTTCGACATCGCCTTCAGGAGCATCTGCTGCGTCAACCAATGTCTCACCTGATGGTAAACCGCAAAAAGACGATGTTGTGATCTACTATTACTATTATTATGACGACGACAAAAATGGAACTAAAAAACAACAAGAAGATGGAAATTTAGAAGACATACCATCGCTCGAGTCATACGACCAGAATTCTGGATCAATTCGAGACAACAAACCTGGAAGAGTTATCATCAAAAATGTTGATAACGCACCAAATGCTGATAAGAATAAGCAAACAAATCAAGCAAACGATCAATTATTAACACGAATTCGTACGACACTCGCCACTCCTTCGCCATATATACCAACTTTAAGTCCATATTCTTCAACTGTGAATCAATTATCGCCACAATACACATCATTCCAAAGCCATAGAGAAGTAGTAACACCTCAAACCACTGAAAGACCAAGTTCTGCTGTCAGTGTGTCGGTATCTATTTCTGAAAATCATAATTCAGCGCCAATTTCTAATGTGTTTCGTTACGGTTCCGGTTCTGGACAAAGAAATTCGTTTGACTCGTTTGGTGGAAGAAATAATAATGTAATTGGAAGCGCAACCATTACCAGTACAAACAATAATAATAGTGTTGCAAATAATATTAATAGTATTGTTAACAATCGACAGCAAAGTTCATTTCAGCCACAATTTCCGGGACAGGCTTTCAGACATAATCCTCAAGTTTCGACTCACGATCCATCAGTTAGTATTTATGTTCCTCCGAGTACTATAAATGCAGCGCGCGTTACATTTACTCCATCCGATGATTTTCCTCCTCCCAAACCACCAGTTGATAATCAGCTAAATTTCCCGAAAGAGCAATTGGACTCATTAGGAAGACCTGCCAATGCTTTTGACTCATTTTTGATTTCTTCTACATTACCGACAACTGTTCCAACCACAACACCAACCACTACGACAACGACAACGACGACAACAACCACCACCACTACAACAACCACTACAACTCCTGCTCCAACAACAACAACCGAACCCGAGACAGAAGCGCCGCGAAGAGCTGGAAGATTTGGAAATAGAAGACAACCAACACTTAATAGAATTAACTTAAGAGGAACGAGACCGACAACAACCTCTACAACTCCCGCAAGCACTACAACAAGAGTTAGACTCACGAGACCTACTGGTTCTTCGTTTCGAAAACCTGGTAGATTTAGGAAACGACCGGGAAGTGCGTCTGACGAAGAAGACCAGACAAGTCAAACTCAAAATACTTCGAGTACAACCGTTTCAACACTAATAGATGATTCGAAAACATCAACAACAACAACAACGACAGCATCCACTCGCAGATTTGGTGGATCAGGAAGCAGACGATTTGGTGGCGGAACGCGAGCACCAGCGCTATCCGGTTCTATACAGAGATCCGCTGTAACGTCCACGACATCCACAACTAGCGCTCCAACCACTAGATCTTCGTTTTCAGGTCGAAGACCTGGCACTGGTTTACTGCCGAGTAGGTTCAGCAGACCAACTGCTCGATCCAGACCTTCTTTCTTAAGAAACCGAAATCAAGCTGAAGTTACGGAAGAATCGACGTCATCGTCGACAGATCAAAATAATGAGGTATCTTCTAATTCTGAGGCACCAGTGAGTGCAACACCAGATTTGAATAGTTCGACGCCATCTCAGAGCTCATCTGAATCATCGCACCAAACCTCACCAAACGATGATTCAACCGATACGGAGACAACACCTTCCAGTTCTACCGAAAAAAGTAGAGTAAGACAGTTACGACCGCTGTTTGCGAATCGTCCGCGAAATAGTTTATTTGGGAGAAGAGGATCCAAATAACTATTCATTTATAACCAATAAGTTATGAACAGGTGAACAGTCGATTATCGAATATTCCAAAGAATTGTGTTTTATTCATATAATCTCTGGTAATTTACATTCAAATACCAATCAATGCCAATCTTGAAATCTACTATTTCGTGACATAATAATTTCGATAAGTTATAAACAGATAACTTAGATTCGATAGTTTAACTCTCGATTAATTAATACATTCATTGTCAAAATAAATCCGTTAATATGTTCGTGTGTTTTAATTTCTGTTTTATATATTTATGTATAACTGTTAATACAAACCAACAAATGATAGTAAAAAACAGTAAATTGTATCAAATAAATGTGTTACGTTTCAAATAGATGTCAAATTACGGTACATATAAATCATATTTTATGTTAAATGAATGGTGCTGTTAATACTCCAAAAATTGCAATATTTTATTAATTTATATTTGTTTAAAATATTGTCATAATTGTAATTAAAAATTAATATTTAAATATTTTTTTTAATTATCTGAATTATATTTTTTGAAGTTTATTTTATTTTTAAATTATAAACAATAAAAAAATACTAATGAAAATATTATCGAATTATTTAAATTAGTAAGGATTTATGACATTAAGTAATAAAACGCTGACTGTCTGTCCCCACAAGTAATTATAAGCAAAATACTAGTCCATATTAGGTGTGAAACACGATTCACTTTAGATTCGTATTAACTTACATTTAATGAATGCCGTATGTCATGTTAGGTTAGATTTTAACAAAGAAAAAATCTTAAAAATTACTGTAGAATAGCGAATAGTTTTTAAATATAATTACAACAAAATAAGTTTTCTGTGACAGTAAACGAACAAAGAAAAAGTAGCACAAAGAATGTTTAGTTTAAGGCGAATGGGTATATACGTACAACTCATTTAAATATTCTGGCGTTAAGCCATAAATAGTTTTAATAAAATAAAAATAACTTAAACGAAAAATAATCTTAAAGATAAGTTTGTTGTTTGGAAGCCAATCGTAATTCTATAGAATAAAGTGATCACAGCATCACATCATATCTTCCTTATTCCTTAATAATGAATAGATAATATTACGTTATGAATTATATATTATTAAACTCTGTGCCGTATTTTATATTACTAGTTAATTGTATTGTTTTCAAATTGCTAAGAATAGTATTATTCTCTGTATCGCCAGTGTCTTATAGAACTTTAATATCTGAGTTGATATCCACATTAGAATTATGTAGTGATTGTGCAGAATTAGGTAAACTTGTTGTTAATAATCAGTACTAACCTAATCGTAAGTTATAACGTATTTCACAAATTTTTAATTACCATTTATACTTTTCAACTTTAATACAAAAATAATATTATCTTAACTTATAAACCCCATGTATAAATTATAATTTTAAACATAAATTTAAATCAAAATTTTTATATTCGCAATTAAAATGATTTTTAAAAAAGCAAACTGTTTTTGAATGCAAGTGAATGAAGTAATGCTGACCTAATTAGACATAGAATTTTAGGTGTAGTTTGGGATATACATGGAAATATTGGTTATGGAATGGCATTACTGATTTTATGTGTATGGTGGGCACACTCGTTTGAAGACGCGGAAGCGTGTCCTTGTGCACCATTTGAAGAATATGTATTGTTTGGAACACCATTCACATCGAGTGATACGATTCAAAAACTATGCGGTCAAGTTGTAGGTGCCATACTAACTGCTAAGTAAGAAACAAACTATTTTTAATGTATCGTATTTCCATAATCAAAATAAAAACTAATTTTAATAACATTCGAAATTAAGAAAACCTTAAAAGGTTCTCAAAAAAATCTATATTTTAATTTGTGAATGCGATCATTAATTTGTTATTCGTAATCTTTCAACTTTTTTTTGTACAACTACAGTAGTTTAGCTTTAAAGTATCTATAGTAAGACATTTATCATTTGTGTAGTCAATAATATAAAAATAAAACACAAACGTAAGGTAATATAAAATTTTTATTACTCTATGACTTTATTTATGTTAGTAAAGTTAAGATGAAACACAATTTTGAAAGTTTGAAAAATTAAATATATATATTATGGTAATTAAGTAAATAACATGAAATAAATAACTTTAAAATTAATAAAATAAAAAATATTAACTATCAATTATGAAATTAGTTCTACTTTGAAGGTATTTGAGTTATCGATTATGAATATTAAAATTTTGAAGTAAAAATATATTTTTCCATATTGGTCTCCAATAGGATTTAAAGGCATGTTCAAGGGATCTCATCTTTTACTGTTTAAGTTTTAACTGCATTACCGTAACTAAATTTGCATGTGTTTACTGAAAAAATAACGTAAAAAATCCTAACTATTAAATTGCTAGAAAAATTTTAAATTATTTTTAAAAAGATATAAGCTTAACAATTGCGTTAAATAAATAATATTTATAAATAAATATCTAATTTCATTCCGGAATTAACATTTTTCAAAAGATTGAGCAATTTTGCGAGTTTTAACATTTAAATGAATAAAATTAGATTGAAGGTGCGATATCTCTCACATTAGTGACAGCTCTCGTTAATATTATTTTGCGACCCAAAAAAGAAAAATTATTTGTAAATTATTAAATTAATCCCACTTTACGTTATTTTTTCACTTTTGTTACATTCAAACTTTTTTTTATTAAATGCAATTATTCTCAATTAATATCACACCCTTTATTTTTGTTATTTTTAAATGTTTTTAAGGTGTAGTGTATATGATCACAGACTAACGGTAAAATATTTATTCCCATTTCACAAAATGTGTTGCTATTCAAACGTAAATATTTCTGCATAATTATAAACAGCGACATCGTTATTCGACTCAGTTCTATAAATTTAACATTTTCTTTAAAATTATGCTCAAAAATTCGTACAACAATGAGACTAAACACAAAACTTCTACCAATCTTTTTAAAAATTAATAATAATAATGTAATTTCGATTTATTTAAGCAATAAAGCCAGTTCCGAGTGTACCTAATATTTGTGAAACACTCGTAACTAATCTATGCGCGCAACAAACTGAAAAAGCTAAGCACTTGATAGTTATAAATTATGAATACTATAAATTTTTTTTTGTAAAAAATATTGAGATGCAATTATGATTTTTTTCAAGTAATTATTTTGTGCTTCTGTAGAAATTATTAGCGCTTAAAAATTTAAAAATTAATGTTATCGAAATACTTGCAAATATAGTTTAACTTTAGTACTTACTATTACATTACGTTTATAAATAACTATTTTGATTACAGAATTTTAATTATAAAATTATTAGTTAAATAAGTTAAAATTTAAATTTTAGTATAAGTTATTGTAAAAATCAGTAATGCTTGTACAATAAAATTTGGTTCAATTGTTTCAGTCAAATAAACAGAACATGTAATGCAAATAAATTAATATTTGCTCAAAATTTGAAACAGTTATACGAAAGGTGTTTGGTGTTGGCATTTAGTACCAGAACATGCGGCACTTCATAACGCAAAATGTATCGCATCATTACAAGTGTCAATGTTATACGGGATAATTGTTGAGGGAATAATCACATTCATTAGTCGTATTGTAGCATTAGAATCGGTATACTGGAACCATAATACTTCCGTTTGCATCAACTCATTTACAACAGTATTTCTAGTTTTAATCGGTATATTAAGTTTAAAGTAATATTACGTTCTTTCTTAATATTAAATTAGAATTTCATTAAATTTTTAGCGCTTAATACAACCGGTGGTTATTTTAATCCAATCTTAGCGTCAGCATTAACATTGGGCTGCGAAGGGAATACTCTTTTAGAACATATAGCTGTTTATTGGATCGGATCTCTTATTGGTTCCATAATTGCGAGATCATTACATCTTTTTATTTTGAGAAAAAGAATTAAACCAAAAGAACAATAATGCACTAATAATTTTATTTAAACAGACACGTAAAAACATTAATGTTTATAAATTTATCGTAAAAATATCATTTAAGGCTTTAAAATAAAATAAATAAACCGCTATCGTAATTCAATGCTACCATTTGATGATTGGTTTAATAGATTTGAAAAAAGCACTGGACGTCGCGGTGAGATAACTGAATCATTATGAATCAAACTGTTTAAATGAGATTTTTGAAATGAACTCTTCTTTGGTGTGCCATCATTTGGTGAAATTGCGTTCTCGTTTAATTGTGGAGAAACACAGAAAGCAGTCAATGAACGTGGAGTGCCATTTGAATACGAATTCGTTGACTTCCAATCGTATTGAAGTGGTATATATGACACAAAACCACTGCTCCAACACACTGTTAATAGCGAGCCGTTTCTAAAGTTTCTGTTAAATGTTATTATAAGAGGAATTTCTTTTGCCAATCCATGAACAAATCCGAGAGGAATTATTTCCAAATTAGGCTTTATTTTAGTTTTATATACCGCAATATATTCCGGGTTATCTGTAAGAAACAAAATTTCATTCAAAATGTTTTCTGAAAAAATTGATCTCAAAAATAAACCTTTGAAAGAAATGGCTAGCCTTTCGCTATATCTGTCCCAAATCATGTCATGAGCACAACCGCCAACTTTAATGCCATTCGTCAATACGTTTTCTGAAATGTCCAACACTTCAATCAAATGATTACAACCTCCAACATCATTGGGTTGAGATTTGTCATAAAATAAAAGCGCGTAAATAATCGTAGAATTTCGCGGATATATCAATAGAATACGTCCGTCGGGTTCACTCCAACACGCAGTTTGACAAATATCGCTTAATCTCCACTTTCTTGAAGACCAGTTTTCATTTTCGAAAACACGAATTACATTAGAAGTTGTGGACGCGAACAATCTTTTTTTATCGGGAGACCATAAGAGTTTCGTAAAACTCGAACCGAATTTGCGAATAAGTTTGATATCCTCAGGGATAGCATCCATTTTAATTAAAGCTAATCTCGACGACTGCGGACTACAAATCATTAAATATTGACCATTTGTATCAAATTTTAATGATATAATAGGGCTAGAAATCATGGGATTAATAATCTTAATGCAATCATTAGGAGGTCTAATCAATTTCGAGTCTGGATTTACGTTCCAAACAAAAACTAGAGAATCAGTAGCAACAGCTAAGATATGATCCGAGTTTGGACGCCAACATATATCAGTAATAGCTCGCTGTTGAGCATGTTTTAGCAATGATACAAATGAGTTGTTTGGATAATAAATATATATCGTATCGTTAATGAGAGCAATCGCGCATTTATTTTGGTTTGGATGCCATTCAAACGCACGAATCGTGCCGTTCGACCATAAAAGTGTTTTACTAAATTCTTCACACAATTCACTGTTTGGTTTCTAACGTAAAACAATATTAAATTAATAAACACTTAGAATTTAATTAGTTATTATACTATAAATCGCATACCATTGCGAATGGATATAAAAACATATAAAATGTTAATAAAAGATTCCATAAATATAATACACCGCAAGATATTCGTTGAATGATATAAAAACCGAAACCATTATTACAATCGTTATAATCACGAATCAATTTAAGTGAAGAAATAAAACCGTTGTATTGATAGCAATAGAGCGCACGTTTCCATACATTCATATTCTTTTCGATAAATATATTTTCAAGTTTTTCATTAAGAATTGATGGTTTTATTATTGAATCGGTTTTGATTTCGATGGTCGGATATATTTGTCCCTAAATTATAAGATATGATAGAATAAATTCGCATTTTATGAGAAATGCGTGTGTGATTGTAAACCTCGTCAATGATAACCACGTCATCGATTCCTTCGTCCAGTTTTCCATTCAATTCACGAACAGTTCGATGTTTCGAGTGTTGAGGAATTGGGAATAAATTCAAAGAACACATCGTAATCACAGATCAGTTAAATATCAAACATTAATGCGAACAATGATTCAAACATTCAAACAAACTTTCAATTATACGTAACGATATATAGATATAAAACGTCATTATTTAAAAACCGCATTACTTTATGAAACTAACCTATAAAGTACGTCATTATACGTTAGTTTCGATCATAGAAGTTGCAGTTAAGCACTTGGGATAAAACAATGTGATCGATAATATAACGCAAACCTTTTAACGTATTAAGTAACTAACAAGAGCGACACATTCATAGAGAGCTCACTTTTTTATAAGAAAGGTTTATTAATAAAGTAAGTTTATTGAAATAAAAACACTTTTTCGA
>JAQGAW010003463.1:0-12503 GCA_034698025.1 Phthiracarus crinitus | reverse complement strand
GACGTTTGTTATTCACTTAAATTGCATCGGTTATTGTCATCGAGTGTTTGGTTTTGGATCAATGGTTTCACATATTCATCACACATTCATCTGCCAATAGAATTTGATTCATACATGAATTCATACGATGATATGATTGTTTTGTTTCGTGGATCACAATACTGTGAGAAATCACTGTCGTCTCCATCCAGTTGTGTATGGAAGCCATACAACTACCAGTTGTGTCCGCCATCTTTCATATATGACAGATTAAAGTTAACTCATATTAGTCTATCGATTAGTATTGCGATTTTGTGATTATTCATATTTAGGTGAATATCACACATATTAATAAACTTAATTTTGAATTTTAAAGTTTATTCTTTTTCAGATCAATGCCCTGTAAATATATGCTCTGGTGTTTTCTATTCATAATTGATTTGGTCGTTCCTATGATTATGTTATTAATTACTTGTACATTATTGGTACCCATAAATTACTTTGTGGTTTAAAACGAATGTAGTTTTATTGCATGTAAATCTCAATCAAATAAATTTTTATTATCAAATATTTTACTTGTAAAATAAATAAGTTTTTTAATAGAAAATTTAATTTACTAAATAACATATTTTATTGTGTGGTTTACAGCAGATTATCGGTTAAACTCAATGATTTCGGTTTGCGTACCATTAAAGAACAATTAAAAGCGCAAACATTAGCTCAAACTAATTATAGTAAGGAATGCATAGTTTCATTTATACTGAACTTCAGATAAATAAAATTTTTAAATTAATACTTCAACAGAATCATTATTATGTTAAGCACCCGAACATTTAAGACAAAATAGACCAGAAATGTGTGGATCACTGAAAGGAGATGTTTATAGGCTTATAGTAAAAGTGTTTAATTAAATATTTAATAATACTGTTATAGTTTCGCAATTGTTTTGCAAGAAATCGTAACACGAAACGAACCGTTCGAGACTGCGGACAGTGAATGGCATACATTGCAAGCGCCGTTTGATCCGCAGTTTATTGCACACCAGTTATCGCTGTTTATTGACACACAATTTAGACCACATATTTCGGAAGAGGATTGCTCTCAAGAACTGATGGAATTATTATATCAATGCTGGCAAGAAATACCTGCAAATAGACCGTCATTTTCGATAATCAGACAGCAGTTTAAAAAAATTATGGAGTTTGTAGTATGAGATAGTATTTTCTAAATTAATATGGTTTTTCTATAAATATCTATAGAGATATAGGCGGAGGAAATTTTCTAGAGAACCTCTTGTTACGTATGGAACAGTACGCCAATGATCTCGAAATACTTGTCGAGCAAAAGACATCAGAGTTTTTTTTGATAACGTGTTGTTGTTGATTTTTAAATAAAACTTAACTTAAATAACTAATAACGTTAGTAAAATTTTATTTATTTTAACTAAAATATTGACTTATGTGATATTGATTGTTATATCTTATAAAATTATTAAACTATTTCGTTAGAATAAGCTAAAATTTCGAAAAAAATTTTATACATATTATGTAATTATTTGTTCATTAATGATGTTTAAAGCTCAAGAAGCTCACTGGACTAAAGCTTGAGTTTGTGCTTAAAAATCTAAGCTAAGCAGACTCTGATCTTACCCTAAATCTATAAGTTGAGCTTGAAGTGAGTTTAAGCTAACTTTAATCAAGCTTGCCTGAGTTTGAGCTTACTCTAATCATTACTGACAGGAGTTCAGTTGCGAATTGGTATACATTCTGGCGGTTGGGCTGATGGTGTTATCGGATTATAAATGGCAGATATTGTCTGTTTGGCGATACTGTCAATGAAATCACACGGAGAAGGTTTGAAAAGTTAAAAACAACTAATTATGGCTACGTTTTGCATTAAAATATGAACTTTTTTACAGCTAATAAAATTCACACGAGTTTGCAAACCAAACAATTTCTGGACAAATATAAAATATATAACTTAAGATTATGAGGAGATATCGAATTGAAGGCAATATTATTTTTATAAAACAGCTATTTATTAAATTATTTACAATTAATTTAATATATAATAATATTGCAAAGGTATTGCACGCACATATTGGTTGGAAAGTGAATCATCTGAATCCGTTTGTTCTTCAAATAACGATTAAACCGAAAATTTATTATAAAAATAAACTTAAACAAGATTATTAGATAAATTTTCATTTTAGTTTTAATTTTTATTAGTCGCTTCATTCCTTCATTGTTACCTTCCGTTACATATAACTTTATGAAAATTAGTTTATTTCGGATAAACTTTATCATTTCTGATTTTAAAGACAAATATTTTTTTTTTTAATAAAAGTATATTGAAATCAACAAATAAAACTTAAAATATATTTTTGAATTTTTAATTTAATTCTGATTATTACATACTAGGTTTATAAAAATTATTTTCTACTTACAAACAATATTCTATAAATCATTAGTAATAATTAAAGCTTCCGGCGGTTCCATATTTTTCAAACCGCACCGAACTATCAAAATCAGTTTAGAAACCGCAAACCGCCACAAATATTAATATTAAAACCGCAAAAAACCGCGGTTTAAACCACCGAACCGCTTAATATTTCAGAACTCATTAAAATTATCGTTTAACCCACTATTTATTATTAAATCCTCTTTATTTTTGTTAATTTTATTAATATGTAGCAGAGTATTAACATTTTAGTAAGATTTTAAAAGTTTATAAATAATGTTGCTATTCTTCGATAACTGATTAATTACAACAAATGATTTAGAAGTTGTTTATGTAGTAATAACTATGTGTATTTATTAATAAAATGCTTTTCTATCATTATTTGTCATTTTTAGTTGCTTTTATAAGCGTAAGATTTTTCTTTAGAAATTTCTTATAAAATATTTATTGGCTGTTTAGCGGTTTAACAGTGGTTTTTTTCTTAAAAACTTTAACCGCCAAAAACCACAAAAATCTTATAAATACGAACCGTAACCGAACCGCCAAAAAAACCGCGGTTTAACCGCACTGCCGGAAGCTTTAGTAATAATATCATCACATATAGGGGATACTTCCCTAGTGTTGACCCCATATATATTATGATATTATTATCAATCCCCTCATAGAACTTTCTAATCTGGGTAACTCGAGTATGATTATATCTAGTGATGGAGAGGCTCGGGTTCCAGAGGCTCAAGCCACAACTTATTAACTGGAAGTTCGAGCCTCAATTAAAGAGAGACCCTGATTATGAGCCCGAGTCTCCTCCCTGAAGCCCATGCATCCGAAACTATTAATTTTTTTAGATGAAAATATATTTTATTTAATATCAAATTACAAAATGGAAATTTTATGATGATAAATACATGTTTTGGCAATATTTTTGATAGCTTAGAAAATAGATTACAAATAAATAACATTATTAATACTTGAATGTTTTCTAAAATTTTCATTCTATTACTTAATAATTTGCACAAATCCACTAGTGTATATATAAAGAGGCTCTATGGCTCTATTAAGCGGAACTCGAGCCTTGAACCTAAGCCTTATTCAAAAATCAAAAATGATGCTAGAGCCTTAAGCTCTTATTTAGCCATCACTAATTTTAGTTCTCACTTTTAACATAGGATTTCGTTATATTTCGTTACATGATTTTATGCAGGATTGTTATAGTTATGTAAGGATTATCATATGTAAGATATAGAATTAGCTGTAGATTTTGTTATCGTATGTTTTAAGGAAATACAATATATGCCAGTTTAACAACTTTGTTACACTAACTATAAATGAGCAGGTCCGGGTCATTGAGGGTCCTAACGAAAACCCGGACCTGAACTTGGGACTTACATAGCATTTGAAGACCCGGATCTAAAGTTTTTTTAAGAACCCGGACCGGGTCCGAGTCATTAAGTCAGAGACCTGGACCAGGATTCAGGTCATAGTTTTCAATTATAAATTAGGAGAACGTCGCAATTATATGTTTATATCTCTAAAAAAATTCTTTTTTATTAAAAAATAATGTACACCCGTTTTTGCTACTGCCTTACTAAATAGTTAAAGTGGGAAGAAATTTAATTTATTAAAAATATAAGTGTTTGAGTTGAACTTGGTAATATTTTTTATAAATTTAGGTCCCAGGTCCGAACAGTTGGGGACTTGGACCTGAACCTACTAGAACCTGGACTCATATAAGCTGAACCTGTACATGGACTTATTTTGTTTTGTAGGACCTTGACTCGGACCTGAACTCATAAAGACCCGGCGCGCCTTAAGTCCCAAAAGTCCTAAGGCTTGCTTTTGCTCATCTATAACTCTAACGTTGATAATTGACATATAAAGATGTATTATTTAATAAATATTGTTTTATAAAGTTGTCTAATTATTAAATGCCAAAAATGCAATACATTTATACGATATGGTAAATTAAAAGTAAAATAAAAATAAGGATTTTCTTTATTCATTAAAGCATTTTATCTAAAATAAAAGAAAGGTTTAATTTGTGTATCTGTCAAAGTACATTGCGATAAACAAGAGTAATGTCAAAAGATATTAAAATGCCAACGCATATATTTTACGCATAAAATAAATAGTTTTCATCACAGAAAAGTAAAATACTACTTTTACTCAGAAATTAAAAACAGGTTTTGTGAAAATAAAATATTTAATTTTAACTTTTTTAAAGTAAAAATAATTATTTGAATTTTTCTAAAGATGCATAACAATAACTTTAAATATTATGATAAATTTGACGAAATCTGTGCTATAGAAGTCGGTGGCTTTTCAACCGTATTTATGACAAAATATAAAACTAATAATATGTTTTATGCAATTAAAAAAATATGTTTTGGAGACGAAAAGTATAATTCGGTGATAAAAGAACTCGAATTTTTAACAAAACTCGATAAAAAATTTGTTGTTGAATATATTAATTCTTGGATTGAACCAAACTATTAAATTAACTCAAACAATCATGAATAACAACAGAATATTTCTTCTAGTAATTTATTACATTCACCAAATTTACCACAATAATTACATATTCAAATGAAGTTATGTTCTCTTACATTAAGAGATGCTATTAATATAATAGGAAATCATTGTAAAACGCAAATTAATACATTACCTAAAACCAGAAAATATTTTACTGAATGAGTATTTTGATCTAGACTTTCGATCTAAATTTGTTAAACTTTCCGACTTTGGATTATCAACATATCACGAAACCATTGAACAGTCTCATACTAGAAATATTGGCACAAATAAATATAGGGCCCCAGAAGTGATCGATTCTAGATATACAACAAAAGTAGATATTTATAGTTTAGGTGTTATTATGAAAGAATTGTTTTGCATACGAATCGAGTAAGTTTAAAATTATGTTTCTTTTTAAAAGCTTTGAAACATTATATTACCTTTAAAATGATGCAAAAAATAATTTAAGTGACCTTCATTGTTAAGTTTTTCGTTTTCTAATGTTATGTTATTTCTTTAACTCATTGTTGTGAGAATAAACAGATAAACATTATTTCATCATTAGAATAGTAAGACATTTTATGGACGAAATCGACCAGAATAAAATTTGAATATTTTATACAATACAAATTTTTGCCATACCTTAGCTTTAATTTGTTATAACTTTAATTATGCTAAGTTAATAAATAAAGCTATCATTAAATAAACAAAACCGTGTAATAAAAAAACACTCGTTAATTAAGAAAAATGTTTATGAGATGAGCTTTGCATTATTTATTAAAATCGTCCATCGATTCGAAATATTATTATTTATTATAAATAGACTTTTGACAGTCAAATTCATTTATTTGCTAATCAAAATTTATTCGCATAATATTTAATTAACAGTTGTTTCATTTTCCTTTATAAGTGAAATAATAGACACCCATAACAATTGAAAGTATTAGAAAAGCAATCAAATTAAAGAATTATTGCACACAGCATAAAATTCAAATAAACGAAAATTCTATAACACACCAAATATAAGATAATAGAACTGTTTTAAAGTAATTCCAATGGTAAGCATAAGTAAACGCTCGTCAAATATTCAATATTTTTCAAAAGCAAAAGTAAAATTTCAAATTATTATTTACTGTAAAATTTATGTATTTAAATCATGAAATAAATCGAATTACTGCAATCTTTAATTCAGTTACTGTTAGATAATTATTTTTTATCATCAGAAAAGATATTTAAAAATGGAAAAGTATTTACTTATTTATAGCCGTCAATAAACAATAGGTTTATTTAGCTCAGAGTATCTTACAAAAGACAATCATATAAACAGTAGTAGTTTTGACTCCAGTTCTGCATTTTACATATAACTCTGTAATTATTTTTCGGATAATAAATATGATGCATACCATTATGTTGATTCGAATGTTTTTACAAATCTTTACGTTTAAAAGCAACTCCTTAACTATTTTTTAATGTTTTATGTTCTTTGATTTAAATCAAAAAAATGTTATTTATTAAATTTAATTGTCTTAAAAAATATATTTATTTTTTAAGTAAACAATTTGATAATAAAAAATTCATGTAATTGCGTATTAAACTACATAGATTTTTGAAATAAACTTTTGGTAATTTGTGGGTTCCAGTAATTTATAAGCGATAAATAACAAAATCCCAACAAACAATTTAATTATTAACGCAGACCACACGACCATATACTCTCTGGGCATTAATCTGAAAAAGAATAAATTTTGTTATTCAAAGCAAACTTTTTTAATATGTTTGATATGCACCTAAATATGAATAAAATCAAAATCACGAAACTAATCGTATAACCGATCATTAGATACCACATTAATCCGTCATTTATGAGCGATGACGGACACAACTGATACTTGTATAACTGCCACACACAACTCGATGGAGATGATATTGATTTCACACAGAATTGAGATCCACGAAACAAAACAATCATATTGTTGTCTAAATGTATGTATGAATCAAAATCTAATGGAAGATGAATGTGTGATGAATATGTGAAATCATTAATCCATAGCCAAACACTCGATGACGATAACCGATGCAATTTAAATGCATAACAAGAGGAACCAAAGAAACACTTTCGGATAATATCAGTGCAATTAAATTTTAATATTAATTTATTTTCAAATTGTGGCACATATAAACACGTTTGCGTTTTGCGATTCAAATCGAAACATTTTATGTATGGAATGGTAGATAATATCAAATCTTTAGCCACATATTCAACTCTTAACGGATTATATTTAATAACATATAACTCTTCAAACGATTTCATTGCATTCGTGTTATTCGCGATCATATAAGCATTTCCTCTATAATTGAATGCATTGATTAGTGTTCCGTTAAGTTGTGGCCAATACTGTGACACAGATCTCGGAGTCTTGTCTTCTACTTTGAAATTAGTATTTAATGGCCAAAAATATAGTCCACTGAATATATAACTGCTACCATTCTCTAAATGAAACGCACCATCGATTCGATTCAAATTACAAACTTCATATCGAGACCAATATCTAAGTTTTAGTGAATTATTTCTTTGGACATACGAAATGATGAACAAAATTAATGATAGACAATAGATATTAAAAGAGAAGAGTTTAAGCTTTTTTAACATAGACATGGATTGATATTTTGTAATAAATAATAAATTTTATGTTTTATTCAATTGCTTTCAAATCCGATTTATATTTATCTTTTAAAATTTAGTAAAACTGTATAACATAAATATTGCATTTAAATAAGACATTTTAATTTTTTCGTTCAACAATTATTGCCAATTCAAAACAAATTCAAAGGCAACTATTATAACTGAATCGAATTGATTCAGTTTATATTTATAAAAATTTTTCGTTCAAATCATTATAATTTCCGTTCGACAGTTGTTTGAATCGTGCTAGACTAGTAAACGGATCCACGATTTGTCGAGACCCCGTGGGCCCCTGACACAAATACTCGGGACGGGTTCGGGCCTAATAATATAAAAAATTCAAGCCGAGCGTGCTTTGAAGTTTCATGGAAATGGATTATTCACATTTTATATTGGTGATTGAAAATGTTGTGGTAATAGAACGGTAATGGAGTTTGAAATACTGAATTTGTCGGTAATAGAATGGAGTCAACTTTTTTCTTAGCGTTAATGGAACGGTACTGGTTTTAAGTTAAAATATGAAAATTTTTCTAAATTTCAAAATCGATTGAATCTCATATTTTTATAATTTAGAAATCCTCACTTTAAACCAAATATTAATGCTTAAATATATATTAATGCAATATATTTATGTAACACAAACATATAAAAAATGTGTAATAACTTGAAACATGATACTGTTTAAACATAATTTATAGATTTATTAGTGGAGTGGAGTGGAACGTTAATGGAATTGAAAAACTTCTCGTTAATGGAGTTTATCTTAATGATTTTACCGTTAGTGGAAAGGAGTTACATATTTTAGGTGCGGTAATGGAACGTTAATGGAATTAATAATTGAATATTTTCAATCACTATTTTATATATTTCATAGATTAAAAAATTTTAAATTAACATTTTAGTTTAATTTTTGTTAATTTAATAACGAGTGTTTTCTTTGATTACACGGTTTTGTTTTTTAAATGATGGCTTTATTTATTAACTTAGAATAATTAAAGTTATACCAAATTAAAGCTAAGATATGGTAAAAAAAATTTTATTATATAAAATATTCGATTTTGTTTCTGTTGTTCGAATATTTAGTAATTAAAAAGTCTTACTATTCAATGAGTTAAAGAGCTCTATACAGCAGCATAAGAAAATGAATAACTTAAAACTGATAAAAAAATATTAGAAAGGGTTAATTATGGTATTCTTCATCGAATTGAACGATGTTAAGAAATGAATGGATGTTATATTGATATTTACTAAAATTTGCCAGATTTTTGCTTTAATTTGGTATACCTTTAATTATTCTAAGTTAGTAAATAAATCTATCGTTTAAAAAACAAAACCGTGTAATAAAAAAAACACGCGTTATAAACTGATAACAAAAACTCAACAAAAACCTCTAAAAATAGGTAAATTATTGTTTTAAAGGTCATATTTCGATGTGTGTTAAATAAAACGTCGAAAATAATTGATTGAATATGGCCCAATCGGACCGGGCTTTAGTTTTTTTGAAATATTAGGACTCAGGCCGGGTTCATCTTCAAACTTTCGAGCTTCTGTTGTGCTCGGGCCAGAAAATATAAAAGATTTACTACTCTTAATAGTACGATATTCCTGAAGAATATGGTCACACATTCAACTAATTCAGATGTGACGTGATGTCCAACTTTTAGCTGATCGGCAACGTATCTATAAATTGTTATGTTTAATGCATACTATATTTAATTATTTGTTCTTTTAAACAAAACTTTGGCAAAACTTCATATAACAATTCCTCTCATTTTCTCTTTTCGTCGAAAAATGCTGATGTCTTTTGTTCGACAAGTATTTCGAGATCATTAACGTTCTGTTTCATTCGAAATAAGAGATTCTCTAAAAAATTTCCTCCGCCTATATCTCTATAGATATTTATAGAAAAATCATATTAATTTAGTAAACACTATGTTATACTACAAACCTCATAATTTTTTTAAACTGCTGTCTGATTATCGAAAACGACGGTCTATTTGCTTAAATTGAAAAATTAAATTACGAAAAAAACTGTGCATCAAAACCAATGAGTTATTGTGTCCCCTTTAAATATTTGGGTCTTCGTTTCAAAACGACTCAAACCACTTCCGTCATAACAACTCAATGCTAAACACTGCCCAACAAATTCAAAAACTAACCCACTATAAAATTTAAATAATTCAAAGCGAAAAGTAATTTAAATATTCATAATCCATAAACATATAGCATTCATGGGGTAAAAAAAAGCTAATATTCTAATATTTTAGTAAATTTTAATAACAACTTATGTAAATGATTTCTGGGTTTTAAATAAAAATTGTACACAAAGAAATGTTTAAGAATAATACTAAAATTTAATTTTCTAATAGAAAAATCAAATAATTTTATTCTTTTTTCTAATAAACACTACTACTATTAATATAATATTACACTTTATTGAAAATTTACACACATTAAGAATAAATTAAATTTCTCAAATTAAAACGAAAATTTATTATTTGAGTTATATATAAACTGTAACAAAAGTGTTTCACAATTTTAACACAGCTTACTAATAATATATAAGTGAATAATTTTGGCAACTTGTGTATCGACTGGTATATACTTTCATAACGATTTTTAAAATATTTTGTAAAAATTATTAAAATCTAAAAGCATTTAACATTAAGCTAAATTAAATTTTTTAAAAAGTTATTTATAAAAGGTGCGCACAAAATTACCTCTAATTGATTGGAATGGTGACGTAATACGAAATGTATGTTTAATTTTGCTGTTTTTTTTGCCGCAGAAGAATATAATTCCAGAGGTATTACCGCTTTTATTGGGCCGTAATTCTATGCATCATATTTATTATCCGAAAAATAATTACAGTTAGATATAAAATGCAGAACTGGAGTCAAAATACTACTGTATATATCTTAGTTACACAATGGTCGAAACCACATGGGTGGTCAGATTCTGAAAATCTCAATTTGAAATCTCAAAATGATATTCTTCGGCGGCAAAAACACCAGCGAAAATAGACGTACATTTCGTGGAGCCGTTTCGAATTATGGCATCGTTCCAATCAATTAAAGGGAATTTTGTGCGCGCTTTTAATTTTAATGGATATATCAATTATAACTAACTTTTAATAAAATTAAATTTTGCTTAATGTTAAATGCTTTTTGGATCGTAATAATTTTTACAAAAAATTTTTAATAAATTATTTGAATGGATATAAATTTCATCTAACAATATGAGTTGGGACCAACAAAATTCACTTATATATTACTATTAAGCTGTGTTAAAATAGTGAAACACTTTTGTTACAGTTTATAACGCAAGTATTAAATTTTCGTTTTAATTTTGAAACTTAATTTATACTTAATGTGTGTAAATTTTCAATAAAGAGTAATATCATATAAACAGTAGTAATTTTTTTGAGAAAAAAGAATAAAATTGTTTGTTTTTCTATTAAAAAATTAAAATTTGGTATTATTCTGTAATATTTTTTGTGCATAATTTTTATTTAAAATCCAGAAATCATTTACTTAAATAGTTAATAAAATAACTAAAATTTTAGAATATTAGCTATTTATTACCGCATAAACGCTATATGTGAATGGATTATGAATATTTAAATTAATTTTCTCTTTGATTTAATTAAAATTATATTTATATATAAACGAATTTAAAAAACATTTAATTAATAAAAACGTAATATTTGCTCGCTTTATCAATAGAGAAAAGTAGTAGGGATGGGTGTCTAGGTATATCCTAGCAACCGTTGCTAGGGGCGTGGCGTTGCTAGGTGACGTCATCACCATAGCAACCGTACCTTAGCAACGGATGCCTAGCAACCCCGTTGCTATGGACATCGCACTACAGTGCGATATGTTTTTATGCCTAGCAACCCCGTTGCTAAGGACCTAGCACTACAGTGCTATGGGTTTTATCGCACTGTTGTACGATATGTTATCACGTGACCACCGCCATCTTGGTTACTAGGTAACCACGTGATATATGTGCTTATAGCGCCATCTATATTTAACTATTGTACTGTTGTACGATATGTTATCACGTGACGCCATCTTGGACTACGTGATATGAGCGCTTACAGCGCCATCTATATTTAACTATCGTACTGTTGTACGATAATATTAACGCTTACAGCGCCACCTATTAACCCATAAGGTTATAATTAATTGACACAATTAATGGTTAATGAATATTTTTATTTCATATTGTAATACATGGATAATATTATTATATATGGTTATATATCGATTATATATTGATTATAGTTATACAATTATATTGAGTATAACATAAGGCATATAATATGTCTCATATTAAAGGTGGCAGACCCCAGGCAACCCCAGGGACCTTAATATAATAGTTACTTCCGACTTCTGCCTTGCAGGTCTTATAAACTTTCATAATAACGTAACACAAATGTATAAAACCGGTTTAAACCGTTTTTTACACTTTTAGCTTAAATACCATGCAAGCCTATATCCATATACTAAAGTACAACTCGATTAACGCAATTTCAAGTTCGCGCATGCGCAGTCGGCCCTTAGCAACCATAGGCCGCGCCCCTAGCAACGCCCGGCCCCCTTCAAGGGGGAAGCCCCGCCCCCTAGCAACCATGTCCCCGCCCATAGCAACCCATGTAAACAAAGGATAACTATATACTTTCGTTATATAATGCTAAAATACTATATAAAACATCATTGAAATGCATATGACTTACCTTAGAAACGAAGCGATGTGTTCTTGTCGACGGCTGAGTCAACTGAACAAAATTTGAAGCCCAAACTACTTGCTATGGCAAAGTACGCATGACTAAAAAGTGGTGCGTACCATAAAAAACGTCAATTATTTA
>JAQGAW010003462.1:0-12504 GCA_034698025.1 Phthiracarus crinitus | reverse complement strand
CTATGAAGTTGAGTACTTACATAAAGTGACCGTTATGTTAGGCGAGACTGAAAGTGGCATATCGAACAATGACACTGTTGAGACTGCACTAGAAATTGTGAAGTTTGAGTCGGAATTAGCAACGGTATACATAAATATGTCTCGTATATCTGGTACGATAAATGGTTATAATTGATAATGATTTTGATATTATATAGATTTCGGATAAGTTGACGGCAAAGAATTTTTTATCGAAAAAAATAGAAAGTTTGAAGTGTGTGATACTTAAGAACACTGATTAAAATCTGATGTAGAGACTTTAGAGTTTTTGATGGGCGGACCACTATTTTTGGGTTTTTGGGTAATTATTAGCTTACAGACATTTATTATTAATGCACATAATATTTCATTCAATATATATATATTAACTGTAAAATACTTATTTATTGAAATACACTTTAAAAAAACAATAATAAGTAAATTATTTTAAATAAAATTTGTTTATTTTGCTCACTTTGTCAAAAGGAGCTATTGGAATTGACTTTTCTGTATTTGGACCGGTCTTTATATTTATTAAGGAATTTTTTCTTTATATTAATAAAGGGAGTGGAGCCTATTTTTATGAAGATAAAATCTTTTTTGAAAAAAATCAGCTAAATATGATTGAAAAAGGGTCAAATACTGTACAAAATAAAGCTAAAATAAGTCTTAAAATTGCAACTAATAAACTTAAAATGGAATAAAAGTTGGTAGCAATAATCAAAAATGGCAAAAAATATAGTATAACTATTAAAACAGCAAGTTCTTCCGGTTGTTGGCACATTCGAAGCAACAATAACATTCAACAATAGCACAGCATTAGTCGTCGTGAAGTCGAAGTCCTTAACTGCACTTCATGTACGTGATCTACTTTCGATGTTCCATTCAACTAGTTATATATTAAAATTGATAACAAAAATTTTTATATCAAAATAGCAGACTTCTCTTACTTTTTAAATATAC
The DNA here is from genome assembly GCA_034698025.1 of Phthiracarus crinitus. Classification (NCBI taxonomy): domain Eukaryota; kingdom Metazoa; phylum Arthropoda; class Arachnida; order Sarcoptiformes; family Phthiracaridae; genus Phthiracarus; species Phthiracarus crinitus. The sequence goes on along the minus strand of JAQGAW010003462.1, from coordinate 11,523 downwards.
GCTATCATTGGTACGTAATTGTTGTAATAACTTTATTTATGACAATTATGAGTGAATCAATTCATTACTGGAATTATAATCACGTTATTTATCCAAATTATATGAAAGTATTTGAAATGATGGCTGGATTTGTTTCGCCACAATCTATTGGTCTCAATAATCAGGAAATCATTCAAATGCTTTTGAATAAATCTCGAGTTTTATTCAAATATTTAGGCTACAATTCTAATTATTTATTACCAATTTTTTCTTTTATGGTTAATATGGTACCGATGGCTATGAATAGTACTTTAGTGCAAATAATTTTATATGTATTTCCATGGAGTATACTATTTGCTTATAGTGCGAGCTGTTATGGAAGTTTTATTATTTATTATATTTTTATTTGATTTGCCTTTATATAAAATTAAAAATCAAGGAAAATGTTTGTGAAATCAATAATAAAATTCAACAATCGATTGATATGAACAATAATGTTATTCTTTCGCTTATTAAATCAATTCAATCACTTTATAATGAAATCAAGAATTATAATGATAATTATTGGGCAAAGTTTGAGTTTTGGCTTTATTTGTTATTCACTGCTATAATCTGTCTCATACTGTTCTGCGCATTGTTTGGTTACATGACATCAACACTTCGATTCTTATTATTATACGGAACATTTTTAGTCAGTTTAATATTAGTCAGTTTTATGAATACTGCTTCATCATTGGCTTATAAAACTGACAAATATTATGCATTGGTTTTGAAATTATATTCGTGTAATATTAAATGTAGAATTAACATAAAACTGAGATTAAAGGTTATAATTATAATAAATTATAAATAATGAAATATTAAATTTGTATTATTAATTAATATAATAGTTATCAGTATTTATGGAAAGATTGAGTCAAAAAAGAGTTGGATTTTACTGCTGGAAACTATTCATTATTAATTATTTTCGCTTTTATGAAGTATTTGCACACAATATTAATTTTATAATCATATAAAACTTAATTAATTATTTTTAAATTTATATTTTATTTCATTTATAGATTTTATCGATTATTGCAATGTTTTTCATAGATTTATTGCAGATATCATCGAAATAAGTTGTTTACAGTTGCGGTTATAAACAAAAATACATATTTTCTCGACAACATGTCTAGTTAATTATTATTCAGAAATATATTACATTACATAAGGGATAAAAGGGATATATTCAAGAGATAAAATTTTTGTTGAGAAAGAAGAATGAGTTTCTATGAAAATTCTTTGGCTATTTATTCAATTTTTTTAGAAAATAAACAAAATACTTATATTTTTTTAGAATATTAAAATTTCGTATTCTTTTTTTAGCTTAAGTTTTATTTTAAATTAAGCAATCATTTACTGTACATAAATTGTTCATAAAATATTTACAAAAATGTTTTGATTATGTAATGTTCGGTTAAATTGGTCAGTATTTTCCAATATTTGAAATTTAAATTGCATTTAAAACCAATGGTAATGTTATCTGAAAATGCATATAGCATTGCATCAGTAATTGTCACATTGACCTTCTTATGCTTGGATTAATTTTATTGTTAACTGCATTTAAAACTGGTTTGAATAAACTTTTTATTTGAACATACATTGCTGTTTGCAATAAAGATTAATGTTGTATTCGAGAACCTCAGCAATATATATATTAATGTCTGTGTTTTATTTTAGTTTTAACTCAATTACACTAACTATAATTAAAATGCTATTTTATTTTATTAGTCAGTATTGTTATTGCATAACTCAGACGTATTTTCACCCAGAAGTTAAGTTTAGCAACGCTTTAAAAAAACAAACTTCGGGAAAGTTGACGATAAGAATTATTTATATACTGCTTTGGTTACATTTCAAAAATTCATAAAATACATATTATAAAAATTCTTGGAACAGTTTAAATAATAAAAGATGTCAAAAACTAGGAGAAAGGGTTCGGAATCGGATCGCGTTTCGTCGGGCTTTTACGAAACGCCAAACTTAATGCTGGATTCACGACCGTCTTTTGAATTGGTTCCGGTTGTTAGACAGAAATGCCTTTGTCTGTACAAACAGAATCCTGAATTATATCACGAAAGTGATGTCAAACGTATTGAACGCAATGACTGGTCAGTGCAGAGATTTATAGAGTATAATAGAAATAATGTGGAAGAAGCGTTTGAACAATTGGATGATACTCTGAAATGGCGAAAAACTAATGGCGTTAATGAGAGATCGCTCGATAAAGACTGCGGTAAAGAGTTTTACAATATCGGAGCTTTAGTGCATTACAATGAAGATAAAAACGGACGTCCAGTGGTACGATATGTGCGATTTCTTTTGTCTGTAAATTATAATTTGGTCTTATTTTTAGCTATATCTTCGAGTTAAGTGCAACAGAAAAGTCCCGCAAATAAGACCAGTGATCGAACAATTTTTCATTGACATTATTAATAAATTAGACGAAGAGGCGAATCAGAATGGGTTTGTGTTGGTTATAGACTGTACGGACTCAGGAATCGGTAATGTGAATCTAGATTTACTTAAATTTATGTTATCGACGATGAAAAACTACTTTCCGCTTGGCTTGCGATTAACGATTAATTATAATCTTCCGTGGATTCTGAGGAATATCTGGTCACTGGTTAATTCATGGCTGGGTGACTATAAAAAGATAGTGAAGTTTGTAAATAACGATGAAATTAAAAATTTTATCGACGAAGATATGTTGCCGAAACATATGGGCGGATGTTGTGATAAGAGTTTCGTCAAAGCTCCTGATGGCTGTCCATCTGTTTATGATCTGTCGTATCGTTTTGGGATGAGTGACACCGATGTTAGTAAATATATGAAAGTATACGCAGATTTACTTGAAGAAGCAAAAAATTATCAATAGTTCTCATATTTATTTTTAGAAAATTTATTTCGGAAATATAAATGAACAGTTAGTTATATTCAAATAATGGTGTAATTTGTAAAAAATAAAATTTTATTAATCTATTAAAACGGATTTCGTATTTTTATATCACAAAAATTCAATCTATAAATTATTATTATTATTATTATTACATCTATCATACATCAAATCAATATCCTTTCTATACTTGTCATAAATCTGTTTACGCTTCAATTTCATAGCAGCGGTTACTAAACCGTTGTCTGGCGTCCACTCTTCGGCGCACAGTTTAATCTTTACCGGTATTTCGAATCTATTAAGCTTAGCACTCACACCAAACTCTTTTAATTGGTTGATCACATTAATTATAATTAGATTATTCTCCAACAAATCATGCGCCGATTCGTACGTAATATTTAATTGTTTTGCTAATTTCTCGATGGCTGCCATATTCGGCACAATTATAGCGATCAAGTAATTGTAAAACGAGTTGCAAACAACGCATATGTTATCCACAAACACGCTATTCTTCAACTCTGCTTCGATCTGCAAACAAATAAATAACTTAATTAGTTATCAGTAGTTACCAGTAATTACTTATCGCTTACTCTTCCAAGCGAAACATATTCGCCAAATTGTAGTTTAATCAAATCCTTTTTTCGATCGATTATTTTAAACGTTCCGTCGGAAAACACTTCGCCAATATCTCCCGTTAAGAACCACTGCTCTCCATTTGAATCGTAATAATACGACTCTTTAGTTGCTTCCACTAATTTGAAATAACCGCTCGACACCGCTTCGCTTCCGATTATTATCTCTCCTCTTGGGTTGGGCTCATCAGTTACCCTATAACCTCCTTCTTCCCAATCAGTAAGTCTTATCTTTACGCCAAATAGTGGTGCGCCCACACGTCCCAGACTTTGATCCGTATCATCCATTATAGCTCCAACTCCAGTGGTTTCGGTGGACGCGTAGCCTTGAAATAATATAGTATTGAGACACGCTTTTATTAGTTTTTGCGTATCTGGTGATAACGGCGCGCCTCCGACCATCATTATTAATATTTTACCACCGATTAGTGATCGTAATTTGCGACATATTAGTTGATTTATTATTGGTGTGTCAAAACCTAACCAAAAATATAATTTAAATAAAATATTTAAAAATTAATTTTCAATGATAATATATTACGCACAAAACTAAAGTGTAATCATTTAAATCACTTTCACTTTCGTAATAATATACCTGTAAAGAAACACATGTATACCTTTTTGTCTCCAAAATGTTTTATAGTCGACAATAAAATCAAACACTTTCCTCACAATAGCAGCTCTTTTGTCAATCTTTTCATAAATTCCTTTCCGTATTCTATCCAAAACAAGAGGTACGGCAGCCATTAATGTTGGTTGCAATAGCGTCGCATCTCCTTTATGACCAATTTTAATAGCGGTTCCTAAATCGGTGAGAGTGTATGGACTTGAATAACCAATCTTTACACCGATTATGAACAGAAAAGTTTCGGTTCCGAACTCTAGTATATGAGCGAGTGGTAAGTAACCGATGTATCGATGCTTCTCTACTTCATTCATCATATTTCCCACAACAGACAAGTAAGCGGCAGCTGCTTTCATAAAGTTTTTATGCGTTATTATAACTCCCTTCGGTATACCTGTTGAACCTGTAATAAGTAAACTTTTATAATACTGGATAAACTTTGAATATTTCACGAATCGTTATCAAACACTGATTTAGTTGTTTCAATTTACCAGAAGTGTAGAGCACTATAGCGATGTCATCCTCAACGGGCGGTATTCCTCTTAACTCTGGCGGTAAGTTTTTGCCCGTTTCTTCTAATTTGGCCAATGATAGCAAAGTAAGTCTTTCGAGATCGAAACCTTTAAGTGATGCTGGCTTTGCTCCATCGATGTATATAATTGTGGTCACATTCTCTAATCTGTATTGAATTTTCTGTAATCGAGGCAAAAGTGACTGCGATGTGATTATATGCGTGACTTGAGTTTCCGAAATGCCATGAAGTATTCCTAATCATCGCATCAGTTATAGTATTGTTTAAAACTTTCACAAATTTCAATCATTTGAATACCTTCGTCATTCAATGTGGAATAAAGTGTGACAATTGATGATCCGATACGAAATATAGATTGAGCGCACATAAACCACTCCAAACACGTGTCCGCGAATATCACGACATTGTGCTTTGGTTTGACACCATTGAACAATAAACCCTTTCCAATATGGTTGACCCTATCGTTAAACACCTCATACGTTAACCATCTGTATTCGTCGCTTAATACTAATTTGGTGATCGGTTTTCCGTTAATGTAATGCAACTCTTCGTCTATCACTTGCCGGTATCCTAAACATTGTTTCCATTTCGGATTTCTTTCGATCGTCACACGTATCGCCTCATCGATTGTTTTGCAGTCTTGGATAAAATGTTTGGGAGGCTTTCCAACGCGAATCCATGGCGAATATGGGTCTTTCGGATCGATTTGTTTCGCTCGCTTCGTGTTCTTCTTATCTCGTTTATTCCATGGCATTTGAATTATGAAATATATCGGTAATGTAATGATATCGTAACTGAACACTAGTAATCTGAACGCCAGAAACGATATCGTTGTCAATAAAGACGATTTCGCTTTGTATGCCATTTCGGTCTAAGTTATAATTATGACATAATCAATGATATAAGCGTAACGATCTTTAGTGACATAAGAAATATATTAAGTTATTCTGACCTAAAAAATTAAATTTTTTTGTGACTGTATTAGGCGTTGTTCTTACACTACAACTTGGGTTTAACGAAAAGTTTAATAAATTACTAAATGCGTTCAGTTTTTACAGTTGCGAAGAAAACATTATTTTTAGTGCCGTTAAACAATTATATCGCATGTAAGCAACACAACACAATTGGCTTACAAAATCAAATCATTTTTAGTACATTGTTATCTAATTTTAAAACTAATAATTACGAAGCGAAGAGAGTCTGAATGTTAAGGCAACCAAAAAAATTGCGATAATCTCTTATTTTAAAAAACTTGTCACTTTCAAGCTTTCGTATACGAGAAAAAGTTATTTTTTCAATCATTAATCCATTCGTTCACTTTTTAAAATACAACTTTTATAGCATCGGCAACATTAGAATTGATACACTTTACACGTTATCCATAGGAAAAAATCATATAAACCCTCACAAAACAACTTTTTTGGCGAACAATAACTTTATACAAACCTTACGATAAAAAACCCACGAAATTGAATTAATTTTCCGTATTATGATAAAGCATTGAACGCACACACTTTACTAAAGTAAATAAGTAAATATTTTGTTTAACAGTTATGTTAATAACAAAACTTTTTTTTTCGAATAACTCTTGAAAACTTTTGGTACAGATTAATATCATATGCTGTCAGTTGAACTGACGTTTGATAAAAGTGTGTCATAACACCAGCTAATGATCAGGCGTTTATAAATCAAATTCTAGAGAAGTTTTCCCTTTAAACACAAGAAAAAGTTGAATACGACTTTAGTTTTCCTTCAATTGCTATATCGTAGTGTGTGAACATTTTTCTTTCTCTTAACACACAAATTTCAGGTCGTATCACATGAATAATAATGGGATAAAAACGCTTTTTGTCAAATAAATAAAATAATAGCACTGAAAAAAAATGTTGTTATGCAAAATATAGCGTTAAATCTGTGTTGATTCAGTAGTATAACATACTAAACAATGCAAAAAAGATTACAATGACTTATTAAAAGTAGAGCAGTTGGCAACGTTTATGGTAGACTTTATTTGGTTTACGGCTCAATGGTTTTTTAAATGAAGTTTTCTTATTGTTTTGGTTGATGTCTCGTAAAGTAATTTCACGGCGCATTTTCTTTTCATCGGTTTTTAATAAATTAACAAAAAATAAACGCTCTTTTAATTTATTCTCACTACAAAAAAGTTGGTACCGATCTTTTAAATTAACCTGATTTTAATTTGTTAGTTATTTCAGATTAACATTTGTTTTTTACTTATTTAATTAAACATTGTTGGATGATTTTTCTAGTTTATATTTTATTCAAGCGCTTACTATATCATCAAATTGTATTTTTTATTTTAATTAAAAATTCATAAATTAATAATCTAACCATTAACTCTAATTTAAATAATAATAATAATAGTACACAACAAATACCTTTTCATCAACGATTGCTGCATAAGATTTAGCCATTGTTTTGATGGTTTAGTATTACTCTATATTAATTCATGCATAAATTATAGTAATTAAATTAAAAACGTTTTAGTATATACAATATATACTTTAAATTAATTTATTTTACAAACAAAGATAACTAAATAAACGCCAAATAAGACAATTATTAGAAATTAAACAGAAAAACTCTAACTATTTCTTAGCTTATATGATCATGAACTTCATTGATTATATAATGGACAACCGTTTTACCTCATAAATTATAATTGTGTAAAATTTCGGTTAAACGTGTGTTACCTTTTAACAAAAATATTATTTAAATTTATTGTGATGTCAGTAAATTTACGAAACAATTGTTGGCAAATTAATTTTTATAGGAAAAATTTCATTAAAATCCTAAATGATTGTTTCACATTAATTGAAATGTTTAACCCTGAGATCGTAAATAGAAACTTTGAGGATAATAATTTTAATTAAAAATTGCAATAATAGTTTAGAGACTAAAAACAGCAAATCCTATTGATTCAAGCCTTGAACAACACTCGAGAGTTTCTGAGAGCGAGAGCTAAATTTTTGCAAGGCAATATACTTATATGTTATCAATAGAGAATCAAAATAATAGCATTTATGGAATATAAAAATAGCACTTATAAATAGCATTTATAAATATTAAAAATTACCTTAATATTAACTTAAAATCAATTTTCCATTATTTTAAAAGTTTTCTAACTTTGTCTTAAGTAAAAAATTTTAAAAATTAAAAGAAAATATATTTTTTTAGTTTTAAATTTGTTACTTTTTGGTAGTAAACAAGAACGGCACATTCACAGAGAGCTGACTTTCTAATTGTTTATAAAAATTTTATAGACTAATCTTTAATACAATGCTTTGCAAGATATCAATTCCCTTTAATAATATAAAGAAAGCGCACATACGGACGGACAGACGGACAGACAGACATGGTCAAATCCATAAGCTGGACTTCTCTACAAGAAAGTCAGCTAAAAAAAATTAAGGGAGGGGTAAAAAAAACTCGTCAGATTTAATTGAGTTATTTTCTGTTTTAGGATAAAATAACAAAATAGCATTTCTAGCATTTATCATCAAAAATAGTAAGATATAGCATTTATAAATGGAGCTAAACCGACTCCATGCTATGTGATTTGCGCACACATACATTTTTATAGTTCTAACATATGATACAAAAAAGTAGCAAATGCTATCATTTAAATTCTCTATTTATTAAAAATATTTATTTTAAACTGTCTCAACTTTTTTAAGTTATAAAACTATTATTATATTTATATTTATTTAGCATAAAATATTTTATCAAGATTTCAAATAAATTTACTATTGGTTTACGCTCAGCGCTCGAGTGCGTCAAGAAAGTCAGCGCCGAGCGTTTTCATTATACTGATTATAAGCGCGATCGTGGATCGAAAGTGAAACCAAAAGCCAAGTGTGCACATACTCTCTATACATGATTTAAAGCTCGTGCAATATTTAAAAGTTTTATAGCCTCTAAATATAGTCTCAGAGAATCTGTTAACAATCTTTAATCTTATTAAATGTGATTTTTCGAAAGTATTCTTCACAATTTTAATTATATTGTTTTATGTTAATTCAGTTTTATTATTATTATAATTTTTACTGTGTTGTGCAATATATTGTGTTTTAAATGTTATTCATATATATGAATTTAATTTGTAAATATTTGCGTGTAATGATTTGCCTTAAAATTTGATGAACAGTTTTGCTTACAAAATAATAGAAATGACGTTCTGGTATATAATATATACTGTATATATAAAAATTGCAAAAGTCAAGCATTGTTATTAAATTAGCTCTTAATTTGATACTCTTTAAGCAAGGGTTTCCCAAGGGAGGTCTAACCCCCGTATACCCCCTCAAAAAAAATTGAAAGTTCAAGGACACAATAAATAAAAATATTTGATACGTTTTTGGTCAATATTGAAAATATTGTCGTATAAATTCGATGAGTTTAACCCTTCCCTCCGAATTTTGAAAAAATCAGAAAGGAGACCCCCGAGACCATCATACCTTGGGAAACCCTGCTTTAAACTATCATTTCATCGTTAACTAATATTTTAGGCTAGAAAATTTAGACTAAGTTTTAATTGGGGCTAAGGTTTAGCTTTTTTAAATTTGGGTTCATATACTGAAACTGTCGAAGAATCCGGAACTTCTGTGTTATAATCACTACTTTAAATTGTATACAACAAAAATACTAATTAAAAAACAAATAATTTATAGAAAAAAATTATTCAATTAATATGATTAGAAATTTAAATAGAATCAACAACAATACAATCATAGAAAGCTGCCTTTATAGTGGAACTAGAGTTTTAGTTAGTTTTTTTAAGAAGAAAATCCGAAAAACAACAATTATAATAAACTAAAAATTTAATGAGATCACATCCACCCATGCTATCACTCATGAGTCATGACCAGAGCCTACAAGTTTAATGTCAACCTTATAAATGATTATTAATAATATTTTTGTTAATCAGTTTTTCCGTTTACAATCACTCTTTAGATTTAGTTAATTTTTTCTATGTTCGTCAAAAAATCAAATTCAAAACATCAATACTCCAGACACTTTTTTAATTTTCACATTTTCTCATTGCCACACATTTCGCGATCAAATTTAACGTTCAGTTTGCCAAAAACACTTTTTTCTGCAATTATTTTATGGTTTAGTAGTACACAATTTTAAGTCATGCATAAAATTGTTATTAGACTAATGACATAATATTTTATCGGTAGACGTTAGAAATAAGATAATTATTTCAATAAATGCTGATGAACTTAAATTACAGTATTTATATTGATTCAACAATGCGTTTCTTTATTAAAATACTTACAGGTATTTTAAATGTTATGAGTAATTTAATTGGTTTAAAAAAATTTATATTAAAGCTGTTATAGGTTAGAATAATTGGAACCCGAGACTAACCAGCTAATTAAAAATCAAAACTACTTAAGCATAAAATCTATTATCTTCTTCTGCCCCAAACTTCTCATTCTCGAACCTATGCTTTGATTAGCTTAAGACTTAAATCATTTGTTTCTCAATTTATAAGCTTTTAAAAGATACATGTATTTTTAACTGATCCAATTGCCTTACATTTAATTCAGTTTGGATCAACTAAGATGGTTAATAATTTATATATCACTGGAAAGCTTATTTAATTTGGGATAGTTTGACAGTTATCTCAAGCTAATCGAAGCATAGGTTCGAGAATGAAAAGTTGTTGGCATAAGAAGATAATTGATTTTATGCTTACGTAGTTTATGAGTGATATGTAATTTTTAAAAATAGCGCAATAACTTTGGTATGCTAATATTTTTACATTGATTGCGTTGAGATAATTTTGCTCATCTTTATAATGCACAAACTCTAATATAAACACGTGTAATACTGTAATACAAAGTAAAGCATAGTAGTTACTAATATGTAATATAGTAACAAGAGAAACCTGCGGTAAACCCGCGGCGATTGCTATTCACATCCAATACACGAAATAAAGTTAAACCATAACATAAACATATGCCAAACGTTTGTGTTATAAACAACAGTTAGTTGTAATTATTTACATTTAGCGATATCAAGTCATAATCAAGTGTAAAAAATTGATATAAAATGTGTACGACTTAGTGATGCTTAATGTTTTCGATACTTTATGACACGTGCTTTTTAAAAGGGTAACGTAAGCGTTACGGATAAATTCGTTAGTAACATATAATATAGTTATAGGTTATAATGTGTATATTATTGCTGACTATTTAGTGAAAGTAATTGTGTGTCACTGTACTTCTAGTAACGACTAGAAGTACAGTCAAAGTATGAAATGTTTGCAGTTTATAGTTATGTGACTGAAGTTCACATTAGTGATGAACAAACGGTTAACTGTTAAAAAATTTCTTTAGTTTTAGTTTTAACAGCTAAAAATTATTTTAGTTTTAGTTTAATCGCTGTTAACTGCTGTTAACCGGTTAACCCTAATATATTATATAATAGAATTGATTTTATTATATTTTATTAATTGAAATGAACACTTATTAATAAAATATATATTAATTCAACAACAAAGCACATTTTATAAATTTAAAGGCCAGGATTTTAATAAAATAAGTGATTAGATTGTTTTTTTGTCTCAACGATTTCGTATTTTTAGATATCAATTCATTTTAAAATGAGTCAAACATGCTTTTTATAAACATCTATTTGTTTTAAATAAAACTGATTTCAATATGATGTGCAATATCATTATTTTACTTATTTTAATATACAAAAGCTTTATATTACAATGTGTAATATGCGTAATAATCATAGTTACACAAGGGGGGGTCTTGCCCAGGTCTGAACCCCCCCTAGAAAT
>JAQGAW010003461.1:0-12505 GCA_034698025.1 Phthiracarus crinitus | reverse complement strand
CTGTTTGAAGGCATAAAATATTTTTATCCCATAATACCTGCAGTGTTATTTTTTAGGTGTTCCAGTGAAGTGTTAATGAATATTTTGCTAATAGAATTTAATAAAATATAACATAAAATTTTTAAGAAATTTGCTCAATTTAAATCTTTAATTTTGGATTATAGTTTAAATAAAATAATTTAAAAATTAGTAACATTTTTAAATTAGTGATAAAATTGAATAAATTGTTAATGGAAGATCATTTAAACCTTTAAAATTGTGAGATTGTATTGAAAGAACGTTTAATATAAATTTAAATTTATTTATTAAAAAGTTAATTTGGTTAATCGGTTATCTCAAGAGTTTATAAAGTTAGAGTTAAGGTTAATAAGTTTCTTAAAGTTAAAGTTAAAAATATTTTCGGAGTTAACAGTTGATCTTTCTTAACATTAAACTGATGCTCATCACTAAAAATCATATCAGTTTTACATTTTATTATTTCATACTGTTAACACTGTCACACACTTTAATGAATCGCACGTCAATTGAGCGTTCTTCGAATTTTAGAGAATCAAAAATACAATTTCGTTTATTCATCTTTATTTAAATCATGAGGATATATGGTTATCAGATGAATGAATGTAATAAGGATTAAAAAATATTAGTAGAAGTGTTGGATAAATTTTCACATTAATTTGTTATTTTATGCATTTCTTAAATTTTCATTATTATGTATACATAATTAAATTTTTAAAATTACAACAGACCTCAGAAATTCTGAATTTTTATTGAAAACTCTATTCAACAACACATGTTATTTGTTGGTTTTAAGCCTTAAACTTGAAAGTGTAATGCACTTTAGTTTTGCTATCGAATATATTTTATAACCGCATAAAATTACGAATTATAATCATAATTAAATAATAACGCGATAAAATGCAAATAATATTCTACAAACCTGGGTATTTATTGCTTGAAATATAATATTAATTTAACAGTCAACTCCATAAATTTCTAAAATCTAGAGACATATTTATGTTCATTAGATAAATTTTTTTAAAAATTCTTACATATAGGGCTAATATTTTAATAATACTGTTTTGGAATTATAGAACTTTAAATATCACACATTCTTAAGTATTAAACAACATAGCGATGCGATAATACAAAAAAATTACGAAACTTGAATGCTAGATAATTAGTTCTTAATTTCTATTACAATATGTTTCGCAACTTTTGAGAATTTAAAGCAAAAAAATTATTAAATTAATTAAACCAGATATGAGACAGCTGTATATTTTTTATTAGTTTAAGTAAAAAATTTAATAATTCACTATGATTTTTAGATCATTATTAAATTTTTAAAAGTTATATTTCGATAATTATTTTAACCATCAAAACAAACCAATATATTTTTTATTTTAAAAATATTTTTAAAAAAAATTAAAGTTTTCATAATATATTTATTATTCAGATCCTATTCTTGTTATCAGCCTTTTCTGATAATTAAATAAAATAATTTGAAAATCAGTTCTGAATCCTTTGCTTAAATCAGTTCTGTAGATCAACATTAATCTCCTTTCAAAAGGGTATTAACAAATGATCACTTATTGAAAGCTTTTATGATAATAAATTGTGTAATACATTGTAGTGATTCTCTAAGCAAACATTTTATTGTTATAGTGATATTTTGTAATCCTTTTATATTTTGGAGATATAACTTAACAATTTAGCACTATTTCGATGTAGAAAATTAAAATTTAATTTCGGTAATTTTATTTAAAACAAAATTCAGTTTTCAATTACAACCGATATGCGTGTAATATAAAATCGAATCCAAACTCATTAAGAAAATTCAAAAAATGTTATAAAATAATTAAAATTATTATTTAACAGTTCCATACGATAATCGATAGAATGTTGAATTGAGTGAATGTGTACAGTTAAACAACTAAGTATGTTAGTAAATAAAACTTGGTTTACCAAAATAAAATACTCATTTTCAATATAAACAGTGCCTAAACTATAAATTTTTAGAAGTTTAAAAAAATGAAATGAACTGAAACCCCAAATAACTCAAAAACTCATTTATTAGAGTTCTATATCGTCGTAAACGTATTCTAAATTAAGCTCAGACGTCATTATTTCCAATAAGATTTCAATACCAATCTCAACAAACTATAGTTTTTATCGGTTTATGTGAGTTTCTTAAATAACTTACGTCTACTGATCGCAAATGTCTTAAAATGTAATGATATTTGTTATATAACACTAATGCTCGCTTGGAGACCTAAAGTTTGTCAAACACGTAATAATGTACCTTAAATTGATAACAATGCATATTAAGGTACATTCCTAAGGACATTTCTAATTTTAATTTTATTTAATCATTTATTGTATACAGTATTTTAGGAAACATTTTATCTAACGTTTTGGCCGATTGCGTCAATTTTGTTTTTCACGATCATTTTTAGCTCGTGTTAATCTTTTTACTTATCATATTGTGGGCTATTGTTATTGTCTAGTTTATCTTAAAGGGAAAGTTTAATTAAAGTTTTTAACTTTTAATTAATGATTTTTAATTTAAATTATCCTAACAAAACTTTTTATTTTGACCGGTAATTATATATTGGAATCGATTATATTCTAATTTTTTAAAAGAAATGAATATTTACTTAAATAAATTCGGTCTTGTTTTTATAAAAATAGAAAACATTGATTGATTAATTCTTCAAAAAATAATCAATTTTTATTCTTGCTATACTCAAGTAATAAAACATTTTTATCTCACTCTATTTGTTTCTTAATATCCTTTAATTCTCGAAATCAATCGGCAAACGATTGGTTTGAAATTTCATTGTTATTTCATTATTATTATTATTTATCTCTCTTCCATTTAATCATAAGTGGTTTCTTAGTATATCAGTGTCAGAGAAAAAGCGGAGAGAAAAAACTTTTTAATAACTCTCTATAAAAATAAAAAGAGTATTAGACACGTTAATATACATATCTATACGCGTATATAAATATATATATAGTGAACATATATTTAGTTAAAAAGTTAAGTACGTTTTCATTAAACTGACGTCACATTATTCGTGTTTTACATTTTATTATATAAATCGAAAAATTTACTAAACATTTTCTCTTTGAACATATAAGAAAGCCTTTAAGTTATATCAATAAAAAAACTTTTTGTGCTCAACACATAGCGAGCGAAAAAAAACTTGCTAATAATAACTATAATAATAGCGCTATTTTCCATAGAAAATAGTTTGTTTAAGTGAGAAAAGAACGCCAAACCGAGCAAAATTTATATTTATTTCCAATTATCTTTATTAGCACAATAATAAAATAATATTTCCTAAAGAGATTTATCAGCACGAAACTGAAATTTTTTATTCAGTTGTCATATATGTTTTTATGAGTGAATTTTATTAAACTGATAGAAAAACTTCAAATAAATTTTTGTTCGCGACATTTAACTTCGTTGTGCACCAGTACAGTACGAAATGGAAGAGCCGAGAGTAAGTTAAACACGATTTTTAATATTGTATTTTTTATTGAAAAAAAATTTTAATTTTAAAAATAGTTTTAAAGTTTAAAGAGTTTTTTTTAAATAATAATTGTTTTTTTTGTTTACTAAATTATACGGTTAGCGTTATTAAGTTTTAATTGACAATAACTGAGCACATTTTGTTTTTCAATTAATTGTTGTTCAAAAAATTTCTTCTGTCATACAGGAAATATATATAGTGTGCTCAATCTTCAATTATAAACAAAATGAATAGAATTATCTAATTGTGTCGCAGCACAAAAAAAAACATTTATAACACTTGATTCATACACTCATATGATATTAAATAAGATATAAGCTTATATGTTATTAGATACGTTCCTAAAAAGTATTTTAAATAATTAACAATTATACTCAATAGTGTGCCGAAGTTAATTTAATAAATACGACTTGGGCTCAGTGCGAGTTTGTCTTAAACTCAACGGACTGCGCATACGATGGCTACATCTATAACTATATCAAACTCGCATATTGCGATTTCGGTGATAACCTTCGTGGCGCTACTCTGGTTGTATTACTTTCCATTCTGATGTTCCTTTTCCTATGCATGGGCATCACTGCCGATGATTTGTAAGTTGCAAGTTATTTCATAAAATATAGGGATATAATATTTTTACTTATTTTTTATAAGTTTATGCCCAGCATTGATGACTATATCGAAAACTTTGAGACTTTCGCAAAATGTTGCGGTAATAAAATTTGTTACTATGATTAAAATTTGAAAATATTTGATAAGAAAACTTTACATTGATATTTCACGTGATAGGGGGTGACATTTTTAGCGTTCGGTAATGGAGCGCCAGACATCTTTTCCTCGATAAGCGGTCTTTCCCAGTCTAAACCACAACTTATTGTTTCCGGTTTATTAGGTATGCAATCATTAATCGAAAAAAAAACTAATAGCAATTTATCTAAAAAACAAAATCTACCATAACATTAGGCGCGGGTACTTTCGTCACAACAGTGGTGGTGGGCAGTGTGCTATTGCAGGGCGAGTTCGAAGTGATGCAAAGACCCATAATGCGTGACATTGCGTTCTATATCGGCGCTACGTTTATGGTCTGGTTTATCATTTGGAAGTCACGCATTTATCTCAAGCACGCAATCGGTATATCATAAAATATTATTATTCTCATATGACACTGAATAATGGTGTTATTTTTTTGAATCAGTTTTGCAGCGCAATTTTTTCCTATATATAACTGTTAAAGTATTTGACAGTAAAGTTTTTTGTTATCAACTAATAACTAATTGAGTGACGCTTTTATCATAAAAAACTGAAGCGTTTATCTTATTATTTATATAATGCAAATAAAAATCGCATTAAATTGTATTAAAGCAAAGACGTATTAAAAAATCGTATTCTCTTATTCTCGTTACCTTAACCTTAGCACTGGTTTCAATCTATATCTGTTATATCATTGTGGTTGTTGTCAGTAGATATATCTACGTTAAAACCAGTGGCGGCAAAAAACAGGGCGACGATCAACAGTCGAACGATTCGACCGATTTGAGCACTATATCCGATCAGATCGACAACAAAGATGCCGAAGCGAACGGAGGAAATGATATTAATTTTACGCACAATAAAAAGATTGGCAGTAAAAAACAAAGGGCGGACTCATTAAACGAGGGTGACGTTGTGCTCACTAGTAAGTGTGATCTTAATTCTATGTCTTCTTCTTATTCATCTTTTTTTGTTGAGTGCTATCGGGGTTTTTTGTTTTCGCTTAAATAAATATAATCGTAAACTTTTTGGGGGTTTATCGCTGTGGAAAAAAGTTATATTTATTGCTGAACAAACATATTACAATTTTGTTTTCAAAAGATTATTTAAGGCAATAAACTTTAGTTTTACTCTTTTTCTGTGAGAGTAGTTATCGCCGCATAAACCAGGATTTATAAAGAATTTTGTTTGTCCGTTTGGCAAAAATAAATAAATAAAATAATATATAAATAAAAAACAATTATTACATAAAAGATTTCATACCGGATTCTCACATAACTCTCGAAATTGAAATGATTACCCAAAAACTCTTACACGACGGGTCACATTATTTATGACCTTTTAATACATTGGATTTTTTCGAAATGCTTTTTTTCTAAGAATTTTGGTACAAATATAGCATCATTTTAGATATGATTATCTTAAACTGTTCAGTTCAAAGAAAATCCAATTTAACTGATTATAAGTGACAAATAACTTTAACTGCTTATTTTGCAAAATACACATTTTTTTATTCTTCCCGTCTAATTATTTTATTACATTTTACAAATTTTTAATGAATTTTTTGCGATTAAATATTTAAAAAGAACAATATAACTATTTTTAGTAATCAACAATTTATATCATTTCTCAGACACAAAATAATCAAATATTATGTAATTAAATATAATTACATCAACAACTGTTTGTTTGCTTTTATATACATTATTTATATGATCAACAACTTTATTTCAAATCCGCAATATATTAGCGATAAACTTAAGATATTTTCAGGAATTTGCTATAAAAAATTCATCTTATTTTCAATTAAAATACAAATACTCATAGATTTCTTATTTACAATATATAACATAAGATTTCTTTTCAGACAGTAAATAATAGTCGCATTGAACTATCGAAACAAAAACAGCTAATTATGTTTGAATTAAAAAAATAATATATTATACATTAGCCGTCATTAAAATTAATAGCATTAATAGTTATAGTAATTAATGGGTTTTTTCTTTTGAAAAATATTAATGGTATCCAAAGTTTAGTATAGTTTTGCATAATTAAAATAAAAACGAGTGCTCGATAAAGCGCATGGTTTATTACAATGTTTTTTATTACCATATGACCCAAATTGTGATCTATTATTCCATAATTCAAGGCAAATAAATCATTAAAATTCACAATAAATCTTTGCAAATATGATAATCGAGAAAAAAAATTCCTATTTACTCCAAAAAGAAGTGTTATTAACTTTCATAAACTCTTTATCTTTGAATTTTATTAACCGATATGTATGATTACGTTTAGATAAAGCAATTATTATTTTTGATTATTAAAATAGGATTTTATAGAAAAGGCGAGTTACACACACCGCGTCACAGCCGAACGGGTTCGGTCATCAGACACCTCGCACATCACCTTTTCGAGAATACGATTCACATGATCGAGAAGCAGTTTGACGACGATTACATTGAAGATCACCCAAACGCTGATCCGCCAAAGAAAAGGAAGATCAGGAGACCTAAATTTTTGGCACAAATATCAACGCTATCCACATCTTCGATACTTTCGATCGAAGCGCTGTCCAGAGTTTTGAGCGAATCGAAAGAGTTTTTCATTCACATTTGCCCAATAGATTTGGTCGAATGGCCAGAATATCCGCTTTACAAGAAGGTGTTCGAAATCGTAAAAGTGCCGCCATATTTCGTGATGACTCTATGCATACCGTGTGTTGACCTGGAAAGCCCTAAAAACAATTGGTGTCGTCTTCTTAATTGTATAAATTTGATTTGCGCGCCACTAATCGGAATGTTTTTTCTTGACGGTATGCCACAGTTTTAATTGCATATTGAAATATGAATCAAAAATGAGTTTATAATAATACTTAACTTTATAGTGATGTTTTAGTTTTAAAAAGTGAATTACTTTCGTTTAGACTTTCAATTATTTTAATATCAAAAACATTTACTATAACTTATATGAAATTGATAATAACTTATATAAAGCATAGATAATCATATGATAGTTTTTCCCCAAAAAATTATTACAGTATTAACTTTTTAAAATTTTTAATGACATTTATTTGATTTATTTATTTGCTGCCATAAAAACCTTGCAAATCTTTTCAGTTATGGTTGAAAGTAGAATGAGATTTATAATTAATTTCTTTTGTTTATGACTGCTTTTTTCATTGAACATATTCTTGTGATTTAATGGTCTGAATAAATGTGTTTTTGTTTTTAAAAAGCTATTAATAGATTAGGAGTTTGAATATCTCGTTCTTGTTTTATATTTCACGATTAATTAATTTTCTCTCATGTTTTATTAACACTTTGTTCGGTTCAATGGCTTAGACTCGTGTATATTTTTTTTGTCATAATATCAATTAATGTTTCATAATTAACAAATTTCTATGCATTTTTAACCGAATTTAAGAACCTTATTGGGTATTATTGTCTAAATAATATTGCATAGCATAATATTTTAGTTATGTAATTTTTTAAAATTATTTTTATGTTATTTTGATTAAAAAAATTTAATTCACATCTTATTAAGCAATGTATAATTTTCCTAAAATCAATAATTTTTAAATTAATTTTCATGATTATCACTTAATTAACAGGTTATGGTGCAAAAATAGGTGACACATTTCCGGTATGGGCTCTGGTTCTGATATTATCGATTATAGCGGCATTAGTGGTGTATTTCACATCGACCGCAGCCGAACCACCAGTTTATCATCGATTATTTGCTTTCATAGGTTTCGGAGTGTCCGTACTATTTATTAATGGTATCGCCAATGAAGTGATTAATTTACTGGAAACCCTCGGAATCATGTTTAATCTCAGTGACGCTATTCTGGGTCTAACTGTTCTCGCGTGGGGTAACAGTTTAGGAGGTATGCATTCTAACCCATAGTTAAAGTGTATTCTATATTTTTTTAATTGTGGCCTTTCTTGAAGATCTCATATCTGACTTATCGATGGCGAGACACGGCTATCCAAGTATAGGAATCGCGGCTTGCTTTGGTGGACCATTACTAAGTACGCATACAGTTTTTGGCATTTAATAATTTCTAATTACTTTTCTATCCTTCTTCACAGACTTACTACTAGGTCTCGGATTACCCTACACTATACTACTAGTCGATGAACCGGAAGAAGGTCTTGAGGTAATATAATAGTAGTTTTTATAGTAATCCGGAATTGATTTAAATTTGTTTGTTTTAATAATAGTTGGTGTATAATCGAATGGTTACTCTGCTATATGTGACAATAACTATATCACTATCATCATCATTAGTACTATTTATTACCAATCGTTTTCACGCGAAGAGATATCACGGCATTTACTTAATATCGCTTTACTTAGTTTATGTGACATTCGCTATACTTATCGAGTCGGGTGTGCTGTGAGATGTGTTGACAAATGGTTATGACGATTGTTGTTGTTTTTTTTTCAATTGTAAATATGATAAAGTTTTAGGTTTTATTATAATTATAATTATTTTGTACATTACATCGAATTCATTATGTTTTTTCGTTGCCGTTGTTGTTATAATAAAGATTATATTTGCTAAATTATTATTTGATGTGTCGTTTAATTATGAATATAAGGTTAGATTGTATTTGATTCTATTATGTGGAATATAAGTAGTTTTTCGATTAATTACATTCCGAAATATTAAAATGCTATAAGAAGAAAATAAATGAGTAGACAATTTTAAATTCAAATGCGATTAATATTTATTCGTCTTTATTTATTTTTTCTTCGTTTTCGTATTGCTTCGCAATATGCCCAGGAATTTTTCACAGAAGAATAAATCAAAGATTGTTCATTGCGAAATTTTTTCATATTTCAATAAAAAAGTTACAGTAAAGAGCCTGGGGTTAAATGTTACCTGACAACATTTTTATTAGATGTATGTTTATGGACGCTTATTGAAACTCTTGAAAAGTTTTATCATGAAACTGAATACATTATTGTTAAATACGGTATTGTTAAATAATTTAAAATTTCTTGAAGACTAGTTCGATAAAGTGTCTACTTTCATCTAATCTTGTTTTAATGGATCATAACAACCAGTTTTCCAATCGATATTTACAAAATTTAAAATATCCTAATTTTTTAGTTAAAATTTAAAAAAGGAAAATAAAAATTGTACTTTGCATAAAAATTTCTAGACAGTATAAGTTGTTTTCGAATTGAAATCAAACGTTTAGAATATTAAATAAAATAAAGAGTTTATGCCATTTAATTGTTAATGCTTAACTACTTGTATTTTTACCACTGTCATTTTAAGCAATAATATCTGGGTCTTTCCTTATACGTACGATAACACGATTGCGTAATTAAATTATGAATTATGACATTGTTATATGAACTTTTATTTGTTTGTTGGTTAATTTTTATTACAATATTATTTAAGATTACCAATAACTATTATTTGAATGATTCATTCGTTAAATGACAATTTTTTTTGTTAATTAAAATCTATCATATAAGCATAATTTTGATCTTTTTGTTTGAAAATATGTTTTAAGCCTAGTCAACTAAAATTTTCGTGTCATCTTTATTATATGCAGATTTTTATAGTCTACAACAGTTAACTAAACTTCTGAAAATTTCCATACATATATTTTTGCGTACACATTCAAATGATTGCTTTAACTATTTTATACTCTTTTGATCTAATCGACTTAAGTAAATCGATAATTTTTTAAATTTATAGAATTTAAGAGATCATTAATTAAGTATTGAATAAAATCTTTTAAAACGGTGTTTTCATAAACCATTGATTTAGTTAATCATTTATTCTACTTATAAATAATTTTAATATTGAAAAATAATTAATATTGAATTGAATCGTTAACTTTTAATTAGTAGGCAAGTAATAAAGTTAATGATGATTATGATCAGAACCTAATTCTCAGAATAATCATCGGAATTTTTTTAAGATATTTATTTTAAATTCTTACTAAATAATAAATAATGTCGCGTAAAATAAGAAACTCTTTAAATAAACTGATTTTTATTTTTTTTATTTCGAATTTTCAGAATTTTATGCTAATCATAAATTCTTCTAAAAAATAGATTACATAGAAAGTGCGATGTCTTCATATAATTAAAACCTCTTTTCACCGATATTTTCTTTAGTATAATTTCATATTACAGTGAAGCACACGTTAATAAAATTCACTTAATATTTGTTTACGTAATAATCAGTAATATAGTCACGTACAAAAAAATACTGCAAATAATGAAATTACATTTATGCCACCTTATAATGATTTGTTTTATCTTTATCACACTTATCTTCTTCTTTTCTACGTCAACGCACAGAACAGTAAACTAAATATCTCTAATTTTTTGCAAATATAGGGTATATTCAAACTAAGGTAAATTTTGAATCCACTCCA
This sequence comes from Phthiracarus crinitus, assembly GCA_034698025.1. Classification (NCBI taxonomy): domain Eukaryota; kingdom Metazoa; phylum Arthropoda; class Arachnida; order Sarcoptiformes; family Phthiracaridae; genus Phthiracarus; species Phthiracarus crinitus. The sequence goes on along the minus strand of JAQGAW010003461.1, from coordinate 1,812 downwards.
CATTTTAAAGGATCCCTAATAAAATTTTAAAGCGTTTTGTATGGTATAATTTTTAGTTAGAAATAGGACTGAGTTTCTAGGAATTTCAATTGTAAAAGTTTTTGTTGAGAATCAATGAAAAACTTTAACAAAAAAAGTGGATATGGAAAATAAGCTTTAATTAATTTTTTGGTGTAAATTACACGAAAAATTACTATAATATAACACTACAATATTACAATATTCTACACTCCATTTATGAAAAATGAAAAAAATATACTGTTATTTATAATTCATAACTAAATTCTTACTGCTTACTCACTATTATGTAAATTATTTACATTTTTCAAATTTCAATTAAACCAGTAATTCTTTCTAATTTATCGCTGTTACTATTAAACCCTTTTATCTGCTTAACTGATAGCATTTGTTTCGGTATTCGATATAACATACATTATTATCTTATTTTTGAAAACAAAAACAAAAAGTTAAACAAAAAGCTTTCTTCATAAACTTTTATATTTGAGTAAAAACTTATATAAAATTAAGTTTTAAAAATCATACCGTGATAATCAACTTAAGTTAACCAAAATTACAAAGCTTTATTACAAGGACACGTTTAGGCACCCAATAGGCATAACATTAGTACAAATAGCTGTAGAAAAAACTTCTTACGCGAGAATAATAATATTTTCAAATAAAAGCTTGAATCGCAAATTATACGATCTTTCCTAATTAGCTGTCGTTCTCTACCAAATTACAATCTCATCTTTTTAGTTGAATAATTTCTCATCGCTATAATAATTAATGGCTTTTAACAATACCACAGACCATATAACTCCATTTCCTCTTATGAACACTAGTGGTCATCATATGCTCACCACAACTTCTACAAGTAATTGGTCGATTGAAGTGAGTAAAATAAATATTACTCCGTTTGTCAAATGTTTAAACTAAGATTATTTTTAACGATTTTTATTTTGAATGATATTGGCAGCCATGCCCTAATGTAAACGAATTACATTCGGAGTCAGATCAGTGCCAGTTTATTTTGACGGCAGTCGATTGCGCGTACAACGGATTGCTATACAACTATGTGGAACTAAATTACTGCGATATCGGCAATGGTTTACGCGGAGTCAGTTTTGTGATTATTCTGTCGATTGTGCTGTTTTTCTTTCTGGTGTTGGGTATTATGGCCGATCAATTGTAAGTTCATTATTTAATTTTCTTCATTAGTATACCAATAGGAATTTACATAATGATATTTCCGAATTGCAGTTTATGTCCATCGCTTTTAACGATCACTAAAACGCTAAGGTTATCGCAAAATATAGCGGTAAGAATTTAATTAAAATCAAAACTAATTGCGATCAGCAATAATTATGCGTGATTTTGTCATTTGTGTAAAGGGCGTCACATTTTTAGCGTTCGGCAATGGAGCTCCAGAAATATTCACTTCCATCAACGGTATCGCTAATGCTAGACCTGAACTAATTATTGGAAGCTTATATGGTATTGTACTATAATTTTTTTAGTTTTGATAAAATTAAGTTTTGTTCAATTCTTTAAAAAAACGTACAAAATTATAGATTTTGATTCAAGCACTAATTTAGTAACTTTTTAAATTAAGAATGTAAACATACTATGTTTTATGCTCGTTGTGAGTTAGACTCGTAAATCTATTGATTTTTTAGAACCCAATCTAACAGTTCCAACACAATACGACTCCATTATCAAAATATTTTTTATATCTTTAAATATATCCATAACGACTGTCCGAAATTATTTATAAAGTTTTTATTCACTTACTGGACAGTAATTAATATCCAC
>JAQGAW010003460.1:0-12507 GCA_034698025.1 Phthiracarus crinitus | reverse complement strand
AGAACAAATTGTTAACGACAAATAAGTTACGATTTTCGATACCTTATTAAAATTTACTTTATATACGAATTCGCTTATACCTATCTGTGTTTATAAATAAGGTTAATCCGAAGGAAGGCTTTATGAAAAAACAACTGTAGTATACCATAAATATCCGATTCCTGATTATAATTTAAGTAAACATAATTAATCAAATTAAGATTTTCCAAAAATTGAAAAAATTTTAAAATCTTTTATTTTATTTTAAAATTAATTTAACTTAAATTTCTTTACAAAATGCAACATTTACTACTTAAATGATTTTTAAACTTATAAACAAAAAAACAAAATTTCATGAAAAGTGGTTTGTAAATAATGATCGAAAACAATTACTCGATTAAATTTCATATCTATAATATAAAATAAAGCTACATTTTAACGTTAACTTAAGGCATAAAGAATCACAATAATTATTTCTTTCCATACGAATCAATAAAAACATGGATAAACTATAAAATTACAAAATTTTCCGTTATTTGACTATTTATATAAAACAATTTGTTGCCCCTTTATAGACATTATAGACTTTGAATCAATATTATAAAACCTATAGAATTATTGCTTAAGTCATGACTCAGTGAATGGTATATCTGATTGAGCGGGTGGTGCCAGACCTTCAAAATTGATTTTTTCACCATATTTAGCAAGAAATAAAAGTAGACTAACGCCGACTAGAATTCCAATGTTTTGCAAGAACAACACTTTAAAGGTTTGACTCATGCCTTTATGACTGGCTTCTTCAAGAGCAGAAGACAATTCACCCATCATATCCACTAAAGATATATATAGAAACATACCGCCAGCCAATGCAAACACGTATGGACTGCCATCCGCTAAATCCCCCAAAAATATACCGAATATCATTCCTAAATAACAAGTACATGCAGATATAAAATTATAACCAAGCGCTTGTCTCATTGTCATCCCAGACGCTATCAGTACAGCAAAGTCTCCCAATTCGTGAGGAAATTCCTCGCATATGACCGCAACTGAAATGCTTATTCCTTCGAGAATGCTTTGAGAAAATGCGGCACCGATTGCTATGCCATCAATAAAATTATGAAGACCATCACCAAATATGATCATCCACGCGACTGTCGCTATTTCGCCGCCATTTCGCAATTGATCGCTAGCGTGAGAGTGTCCGTGCTTTTTATTAAATGAATTGCTTCTTTCCAATACTGTATTTAATATCAAAGCGTCAGACCGAGTATTATCTTCATTGAAATCTGTTAACTGTAACGCAGACATATGAGTATTTTTCTCGTTTTGCATTTCAAAATGCAATGTATTAGTTAACCCGTCCTTATGATATATTGAAAAAGGAGTCGATGCGTCTTTTATGCTACCATTAACTCCATCTGATTCTTTAATATACACTTGCCTGGAAAATATAATACCGGTAAAAATATGAAAAAAGTAATCATATATTTAACTACAACTGCTTAAACATTAAACAAAATAATTAAATATAAACCTTTGTGAGTTTAATTTCGATGGTTCGATGTCATTACTAGTACACGACGGAACTGGCCTTTCTTTTAATCGTCGTTTCCTTCTAAACTCCATCACAATCTTCATTAACCGTTCAGAGCAGAAAAACAAATAAATGCCGCCAAAAATGATAAGTGCTTTCCATAAGAAGTCATGCGATCCATCTTCGTTAAGACCATATGCCTGTGGAATGAGATGGAAGAGAGCACTTCCCACTAAACTGCCCACAGCTAAACCAGTGAATAACGTTAACATAGTATCGTAAGTTTTCTTAGTGAGAAGTGGCAAAATTGCGACTCCAATTAATGAACAAAAACTGACTATTGTAACGAAAAGTATAGCAAAGCCCCAAACCGCTCCATTTGGCGGTCGATTTTTAGCTTTGTGTAGACTTTCTCGCTGTTCAATACACTTCTTTTCTTGCAATTGAAATAACATTAATGGACATAATCTAACGACAGCCTGACTTAAGGTTAACACTTTTTTGTCGGACAAAACACCAGTAGTTTTGCTATTAGACTCAATCAGTGACATTAGTTGTGGCGCAGACTTACAACCAGAAGCGGCTTCGCATAAACTTTTTAATTTATTCGGCGATTCGATAGAATGCGACGAAACGGAAAACTTTTGGTCGATATTTTCGCAACTCTTTATAGTGTTATCGATTGAGAGCGAAGAAGAATTCGTAATGTGTTGAATCATTTTGTTATGTTTCAAATTTTCAATAAATAAACGCAATTTCGATTCAGTCTTATCTTCCATATTGTTGTCAAACTCTAAATGTTCCAAATTATTGTTGGTTTGAAAGTAATCGTATTTCCATAATAAAAAATAAGTAATCATTTCGATGTCTTCCAGCGAATCAAGTATTACTTTATCGTCTCTACTAGTATTAACCGCATCGCTATTTATTATAGTTGTCATAAATCCAATATTAATCAATATTATCGAAATCAGTAACATTTTTTCCCAAATTATTTAAACAAATATTTCTTTAATCTATTCAATAAAAATCACAATTAAACGTCTAAATCACGCAATAAATTCACTATAAATTAATTAAATTATTCAATTGTCAAATATTGATATCTTTCACGGGTTAACCAAAAATAATTCAAATACAATGTAATAAAATTATAAATTTCTTTAAAAAAAACTTATCAATAATTCATTCTCCAATTAATTCATTAAATTTATATAACTAATGATAAAATACGATAAGAATAACAAGTCTTGTTAAGAGCATTCAATTTTTTATGTTTAATAAATGATAAGTATTTAATAATATCTATAATTAATGATTTGAAGCCTGTTTTCGAGATAAAGAGTGAATAAACGTTAATATGCAGTACAGTCACAACAGTGTGTAAAGAAAGCGTGTAAAGAAAACTTTCTTCAATTTATGCTATGAAATGCTATGATATGCCATTTAGTCTGTACTTTAAATCTAATCTTATTTCAAATACTGGTTGATATATAGAAACCAATCAAAATTAGAAAAACATTTTCATCACAAACACGTGATTTAAAGCATTCAAAGTATAGCATGTATTAAATTGATTCAATACAGTACTCATTGAATTTACATTTACACGATTACATAACGACAAAACAGGTAAATCTATTTATTATTATTATTATTATTATTAATTTTACCTGAAATGTGTATCACAGGTTTAATTACGAGATATGACTAGAGAATACTATAAACATTTACTTAAATATGAACACATCTGAATTTATCGTAATAAATAAATGAACTTTTCTATCATTTAATAAGTTATAAGTGATAAATGAATATAAAAATGTATTGAACGGTACGGATAGATATGTCATCAATAAAACAGTAATTATATTATACATTGACTAGTAATACGAATATTAATAATATTTAGGGAAAACGACTCATAAAATGCGATCATAATAGCTATTATGTAATGGATATAACGAATAATGCTCACCAATTACGTCGATTAATAACTGTTCCAAATATAAGTAATCAGTATTAAACTTAACAGTTTTACGTGATTAATAAACACGTTATGTATGAATAGATGTGTGAACAGTACTGAAACGAAAAGATCACATGTTTGTCATATTTGTCAACAATTGTTAACACTATTAATAATTTATGAAGTTTGATATAATCTGTATTTGAAAATTTAGTTTACTGTACAATAATATAACTTATAAATCCTGTTTGAGTTATAAATTATAACAAACAACTGAAACAAAACCGTATTTTATAATTAGGTTTACGAACAATAGTTTATTTGAACAAAACTGAACTTTAAATGAAATTTGTTAAGCTATTTATATGACAGTAATATTGCACATAAAACTATGTTATTCGCGTAATATCGTATAAAAAACTTTAATTCATCGTATGATGTGATTAAATAGAAAACGAAACGTTAGAATAATGTCTCGTTTCGGTTCACATGAGTGTGATTTGGAAGTGTTTGCGACAAATGACAATTGCAATGCCATCTCATTGTCACACCTAACGACTAATCACACCATAGTTTGCGAGACAATACCATCTCATTATCGCTGCAGAGTTACACCTAAATCTAATTTCAATCAAAATAAGAAACCTTGAAGTTTTGATCGAAAAAAATTCAATATCACGGACACAACACACTGTAAACATGTTATTATTACTTTTGATTATCCAAAACATATCATTAAATCAAAATATTTGGTAACTTTTCTGCGTTTCGGATCATTTTTCATACAATTATTTTTTAAAGCCAATATTTTACTTTGACTATAGTTAAATGTTATATACCAATATAATGTCCATATCTATACGTGTTTTCCAAATGTTTAAACAAACGGAAGATTTTTTTTCTTTCACAGCTATTAGTGAATTGTCAAGGTTTACGAGTAACAGACATATAAATGACAGCGCATTGTGAATGCGATTCCAATTCTGATTCCGATTGATATCGTATCCACTCCTTAACTATAACTGCTTTAATTATCTAAATTATCAAATAGATTAAATCTAAAGCTGTTTTGAGAACAAATTTTGCAATACTAGTCAACCCGTCAATTAACAATCAAAAATTGAAACCTAAACCTATAATCTTACATTATAATGTCTTAACCAGTATTGTCCAAATTGAGTAATTTAAATCAAAGTCTAACATAGAATGAGAAAGTTTGCATAGAATAATGGAATAAGAGCTCAGTTGAATATTTTTAATAATATAATCTCTTATCAAGTTCATCTCAATTTCAGGAAATTCTGTATCGGAACATAAATCTATTAATATTTTCTCTGATATAATTATAATATGTAGTTTTTTTGCAATTTACTCATAATAAGTAAATTGTGCCGCAATTTGCAAAGTGCAACCCTTGGCCTTAACGCTAGAGTATCACAATAATATTAGCGTCGCATCAGTCATGTTTTTTAAAATTAATTTTTTACAATTCATACTGACTGCGACGTTAAATATAAATAATTTCTAAAGTTTTGAAAATTGTTAATTAACAAATGTATTAAAATGTAATAATTTCCAATAAAAATAAGACAAGAGGTCCTAATAGTCCCAAATAAGTTAAGTTTAAGTAAACGAATCAAACGATTTTATAAATATCCAACGATTTTAAAAATTTTTAACGATTTTTGATTTTTTTCTAAATCATTCATAAAAACTTAAAATATTTATAATAACATATTTTTATAATTAAATATAAAAATTTTTCAAACGATTTGAAGCATTTTTTTAAACAAAAGCGATTTTGCACCATTTTTTCTAACGATTTTCAATGCCTTAATAATTAATTTTGCAAACATAAGCAAATAATTGTTGTTTATAACTAGGGAAGTGAAAATCGTTAATTAACGATTGTTAAAAATTGTAATAATTTCTATTTAAAACGAGTTTAAACCTTAGGTTAATCCAAATTTTAAATAAACGAATTGAACGAATCAAACGATTTTTTAAATTTTGAACGATTTTAAACGATTTTGAGCGATTTTTAATACTTTGAAATATTTTGAATTTTTTTGAGGGTTTTTCTATAAAAATTTTGAAAATCCAAATAAATTGTAAATTCTTCTAAAAGAGAGTCTAGATTTTATTTAAATTATCAGGTAAAACTTACTATATAATAATAAATTTAAAATTTTATTATAAGTTTTTTCTTAAATTTAGGAGAATTAAAATTTTAAAGCAGTTAAAAGACAATTATACGTCATATATTTTAGATTTAATGAAACCATTGAATTTTATAGCTTTCATATTTATTTTTATAATTTAATTTTCAAAATTTTTCAAACGATTTTTTAAACGAATTTTGAATTTTTTTCTAACGATTAACAAACGATTTTGCACTATTTTATCAAACGATTTTCACTTCCCTAGTTATTAGTATATTATATCATTATTAAAAATATCTAGATTAACACCAAAATGTAGTCCACTAAATTTTTATTACTAAAGAAATTTATTATTTTATTAGTTCATGCTTTACAATGAAATACATAACTTATATATATATTCTTTAAACATAGAATGAAATACTTTCCATAAATAATACTTTCAACTAGAAAACAATGAATAATATTATATTTTTGGTAGTAGTTATTTATTTTAATTTTGTGTATATAAAAATAAATGCAGATTCAATTAAAAGCTATGATGGATACACAGTTCAACGGATAATACCATCCACACGATCGCAGTTAGAATATCTGCACCAATTAGAGCAAACCGAAAATGAGGTGAAAAACTGAAAATAAAATATTTTTGGTTTTAATTTCGAAAAGTTTTCGGTAAATTAAGATTTATTTTATTTTTAAAAATATTTATAGTTAGATTTTTGGACGAGTCCTTCATCACTGGATGTGGCCGTAGACATCATGTTTCCGCCACATCTCAAGAATGTTTTCTCTAAAATTTTTAATGTAAAAAGTATTAAAAAGAAAGAACTTATTAGTGATGTCGGAGAGTAAGAACTTATTAATGTTAGAGAAGGATATATTAATTTATTAAATACAAAATGTCGTAGACTTATAGAAAAGCAAAGAAAAGCACCGAAAGTACAACAGGCAACAGGTTTCACGAGAGAAGCGATTCCCGGCTTTTGGAATGATTACCAACGATTGGCAGTTGTTTTCCAATTTCTTGATGCTATTGTTGCACAAAACCCTACTATCGCTACACTAGAGGTTATTGGAAAATCATATCAAAACCAAGATTTAAGACTACTTCAATTGGGTGTTCACACTGGAGGTCATAAACCAATTTATTTCATGGATTCTGCGATACACGCGAGAGAATGGGTCACTGCAGCGACAACCACTTTTTTCATTCAATATCTGGTCGATCAATATAATGCTAACAATCCAGTGATTGTTGATCTGCTTACGCATTATGACTTTTACTTTATTCCAGTGCTTAATCCGGACGGATATGAGTATACGTTTACTAATGTGAGTTATGTACTCTAATTATTTATAGTAATGATAAATTGTATGTCACTGATAATATATTAACTATTTGAAAATTTATTGTAAAGAACCGTTTATGGAGGAAAACTAGAGCACCAAATTTTGGCAGTGCTTGCGTTGGTTTGTATATGCTTTTTTATTAAATAGTAGCATTAATACACATAGCATGAATTTAAAATAAAAAAGTGATACAAATTTTTTTAAAAAATTTTCCAAAACAGATTTAAAAATATAGAATATTTTAAAAATTATTTACGCTAATATACTAAAAAGTATTATCAAAATTTTTCCATATTTTTATTGCTTCTCACTTCTCTATAAAACATTAATCAAATAGAAAGCTTATATAACGAAAAATAAATCGTATAAATTTAATTACAATTTAGGTGCGGACCCAAATCGGAACTTTAACCACCGCTGGAATGTTGCCGGATCTAGTGATGATCCGTGCAGTGAAATATATGCTGGCGCTTATCCTAATGATCAGCCAGAAGTAAAAGCGGTTCAGGACTACCTGTTGTCTGCGCGACCATCTGTTTATTACGCGGTTCACGCTTATTCACAACTTCTTATGTATCCATGGGTATCCATAGATTCATTATTAATTGATTTCTTTAGAGTTGATGATCTTAATTTAACAGGGAAATACCACAGATTTGCCACCAACAGCAGCACAACTGGTAATAAAAAATAAATTAAATTTTATTAAATATTTGCGATTAAGTTTACTTTCTATGCAACGTTAAGCAAGCAGTTGGTGAAAATGCGACCAATGCTTTGACAGCAGTTTATGGCACGCGTTACAGTGTGGGCTCTATAGCTAACATCATCTGTAATTAATAAAAACTGTTTTGTTGTTTCAACATAATAATATTCTATGGTTTATTTTTAGATCCAGCTTCTGGAAGCGCTGCTGGTATTATTGAGTCAAACAAATTAAAATCATAAGAAATTCTACAACTGATATAAACAATTTATATTTTGGTTTAGATTTTGCGTACGAATTCGCGGGTTCAAGATATTCATATGGAGTTGAGTTGCGAGACACTGGATATTATGGGTTTCTATTGCCTGCAGATCAGATCGTTGCCACTGGCAATGAGACAAATGCTATGTTTGTTAAGTTAGCTCAAGATGTATATGCTGAGGCTAGAGCTACAGTTAACAACAATATAAGCGTAATTAAATAATAATAGTTTAATTTAATCTGTAACTCAGGTAAAGATTATTCTTAATAATAATCATAATATTCGATCATAACAGTAATTATTTGTGACGATTTGTAAAATAATTATTATTACTTTTATAAATCTTATTTATGTAAACTTAATACAGAAAATTATAAGTATGATTTTGTTAAATTAATATTAATAATTAATTAAAACTATTAAAACCAATTGAATTATATAATATATTGATTTTAAAGTGAGTTTATATTGATTATAATACTAGTGACGCGCGCTTATATGAATTTATGAGTGTCATTGACGTTAACTTGACGAGAGATTAACAAAAATTAATCAAAATTCTAGAAACATTCACTGAAGTACACAATGTTTTTAATGCGTACAAAATTTAGTATTTTTATTTGTTTTATTTTCTCGTTATTTTTGAAACTTTTTACAACAAATAAATACCAAAGCAACCAAACACGACAATGCAAAACTAATGCTATGTTTTAGCAATAAAGAACGATCTACTTTGTCATCAGTTTTGTCATCATAAGATTTACTATCTGTTTTAGCATCACCACTATTCTGAAGATGACTAACGAATCCGTTGGATTCATTGAAGAAATTATGATCTGTTATTTGAGAAATATGATAAAATTGGAGCTGTAAATCACATATCTCAACGATTGACTCGCTCTCTCCTAATTGATTGACTTTAATCTTCTTTCCTAGAATTAATAGTTCAAATTTTTTCTTTACATAGCAGTTCGTTTATACTAAAAGTTGTTTAAACATAAAAGCCGCTGTTTGGGGCACATTGTAAATCCACACCAAACTACAATCACATTCCAACAAGTTTTCTGTGAGATATATAATAAATTGATCGGTGTTTAAATGATTCAAATTTTCGAAAAGCTCATACTCTAATGTTTACAAATGTTTCGACGATTACTCAATTAATGCCAACTGTTGAATACTTTTGATCCGAGCTTTCGGTAGATATTTAATAGCAGGGTTTCCCAAGTGGGGTCTAGCCCCCGTATACCCCACTCCACCAAATTTGAAAAAGTCGACCCCCTCTACCCGAAATTTTGAGATTTCAAGGTCAAAAAAATTTAAAATTTGAAAATTTTTTGGTCGTATTGTAAAAAATTGTCGATCAAATCCGATGAGTTTTTGTGACCCCCTTAAATTTTGGTCATATTTTAAAAATATTATCGTTTAAATTCGTTGAGTCTTTCGTGGGGTGTGGTTTAGGCTTTCGTAGGAAAACAATTTTTTCCCGAAAGCAAAAATATTGTCCGCTAAATCCGGTGAGTTTGACCCCTCCCCTAAAATTTTGAAAAAAGTCGAAAGGACACCCCACTAGACCATCAGACCTTGGGAAATTTTGTTTAATAGTATTCTCGTTCAACTCTAAGCTCATTAACTGGCTATTGTTATGGAATGCTTGCTCGTCGACAATAGTTACTCATTGTAATTGAGGTCCAGTTCTCGCAAACGCGATGAACTGTCAAAAGCAATATTTAGTAATCGTTTTATCTTATTGCGCGATAAATCCAATCTCTTAAGTTTATTTATACCTGAAAATGTTTGCGATGTTAGCGATTCTATGTTATTCGATCTGATATCCATTTCTCTGAGTTGTTTTAGTTGAATACAAACATTGTTCTCAGTTTCGGTAAGTACTATAATTTGTTGCACATTTTTTCTATTAATGTGTGCAACGAATTACTCGCCAATGAAAGCGATTTTAAAGCTGGTAAATGTGCGAGCTTTCGCAAAACTCATTTATATTATTGGTTTACATACTAATTTTTAACAATTTTGAGAAGTTGGTGACAAAGTAGATTCGCGTTTGGTTCATAGTAGACTCCGAAACTGGCCTCCTATTTGTCTGGCCCCGACAAATTTCCTCGAACCGGGCCGTGTTCGGGCTTAAAATAAAAAATGTCTGGCCGGGCTTTGAATTAAATAGTTATTAATTTTTTTCCTTCAAAATTTCGTTTAATAATTCAAGTTTAATGAAGTTTTGTAATCAATATTTATTAATTACACTTAAATAACAATATTTATCATTGTATGAAGATAACTGAAATTTAGAGCGAGAAAAAGTTTTAAGTAATCAGACGCATGTTGAAGACTTGTCGGGCCGAATCGGGCCGGGCTTTGTGTTTTTGAAAAATTAGCGGGCTCGGGCCGTGCCGGGGCTCAACCAGACTGGCCTTAGTCGGGCCCAGGCCTAAATTTTTAGGTGATTTCGGAGTCTAGTTCATAGTTCGCCTGTGTTTGAGACGGAGTCATAGCCTTAACAGTGCTATTAAACAAATAGCGATCCCAACTTTTTTCCGACTGTATTATATTTAGCAATTCTAAGTGATGCATGGAGTGAAAGGTCTGAGTTGCATTTACCATACAAAAGCTACGTTACAAAATTTTCTGGTATAGCTGTAGAAAACTATCTTATATTATTAGCGCTTATAAGTGAGGATTGGTAACATTATCAATGTAACTATGAACTATTCCCAGACTTCTAGATGCTATCTCAAACCCAGGCGAACTATGGTTTGGTTCTAACCGTTCGATATTCATTTCTTTGATGTTCAATGTGTCCAAACTATATTTCATATATCACATTGCATTAATTAGAGATTCATTTAATTTACCATAAAAGTTTGTTATAGAAAAATACTATTTATATGAGGCGTGAATGCTAACGAATACATAACACTTGATAAAATATATTTTATATCTCGAAAACTGTTATAGAATAAACTATCATTTTAAACTAAAGTCTAAATACTTTTGTGTAGAATTTTAAAATTTTTTTAAAAAATTTTTACTAATATTTTTTGGTATAAAAAACTTCAAAGTTAATTTAGTGAATGTACCCGAATAAGCACATCACATAAAGTGGGATTATTATTGTAAAGCGTAAAATATCGATATTTATTTCGACATATAATTAGGGTGACCATCTCATTTTAGGATTACCCTTGATATTTTCGAAATTTTTCATAATTTTCCCGTGAGTTCGCCGGGAGAAGTTTTTATTTTCGTTTTTTAATAGAAAATTTTTTTTAAAAATAATTTAATATTTTAAACATGATCTAACAAAGATAAACAGTTTTAACACCATTTATAAATGCTATTTTCAATGATAGATGTTATTTTCTAATTTAAGCGCTTAAATCCAACAAACATAAAAATTATCTATTAAATCCGAAAAGTTTTTAAAAATTTGTTTTTGTGACCCCCTTAAATTTTATTTAAATTTTCAAAAAATTATCGTTTAAATTCGTTGTTTTTAGTGGTTTAGGCTATCGTCGTGAATTTTTTCTTTTAAAAAATTTTTAAAAAATTTTAGTATATATTTTGAAACAATTTATATCGTTAATTTTATAAACAATTAATGTTAATTTTTGATACTCTAATAATTATTTATACCTTTTAAAAACTCATAAGTTTGCAGTATTTTAATACCGGGAGAATGTAATGTCAAGGTAAGACATCAACCGGGAGACTGGTCTATACATTGGAAACTGGAAAAATCCCGGTGAAACCGGGAGGTATGGTTACCCGTGAAACCGGGAGGTATGGTCACCCTACATATAATATTTGTTCGCTAGAAAATTGAAAGATTTCCTCACATTTTTAGTATAAAATTTTGTAATCTTCACCCTTATATATGACAGAGAGAAAAAATATCTGTTTTAATGAACATATTTGAAACCTAATTAATGTGTTGAAAAAATATTGTAAAAGTAAGCATTTAAATTTTTTAATTGGATAAAGTAAATTTTGAAACACAAAATAGATAAATTATATTCAAAAATAGGATTCTCTCAAAATAGATAAAAAAATGATATACTGGATGTTAGAATTGAGTTTTGGTTAAATGTAATAAATAAATGTGTATTTATTTCAACGCCTTTTTAATTATTGTGTTAATGATGCCCACTGTGAAACTAACTTTATTTCATAAGATAAAAGCAAATGCAAATAATAATCATATCATACTGACAGTGAACACAATTTTCGTAGCATAGCTGTGACGGAATTTAATTAATGTTTGTTTTATTTTTAATATTATCATTAATATCTGGTAATTATTCTAGAATATAAAAAGTTATATTACAATTTTGATTTCATTATCTCAATTAATGTTCACTTACTTTACAATAAATTTATAAGCATTTATAATAAATAACACATTTAACAATCATAGGCATATATGACCAAAAAAGGAATGATAAATTACAGTTTTATTACTTATGGAATTATCATGAAATTTAATTACTATCTGAAAGAGAATAACTAAAACAAAAAACGAAT
>JAQGAW010003459.1:0-12509 GCA_034698025.1 Phthiracarus crinitus | reverse complement strand
TCTACTGTTTAATTATACTGTTGAATACTTTAATTCAATATAACGCATAAATAGTGACACATCCGAGCGCTATCAAGTAAATATTGTCGATAGTGGACAGTTGCTGCGGACACACAGACGGATAGACGGACAGACACACATGGTCAAAAGCATAAGCTCGCCTTTTTAAAAAAAAGTGAGCTAAAAAATAATAAAATTTTAGATATATTTTAAATATATTTTTTGCGTTCCTTATATAATATATATACTTCTATCACCGATTTGTTATTCTTGAATAAGAATTCTGATTTGATTAAAAATTATGTCTATCTATTGGGTTAATACCATTGGAAAATTTACAACAAACTCAATCGAATGACATTATTCTTAAGCTAGTCTAACATTTTGTTCAAAAAAAAAGAAAAAGAAATCGGTGGAAGAATGAGATAATAGATTATTTTTGACGTAATTTTTTGTTTGATAATTATGAGCTTTTTAATTACATGCGATAAAATTGAAAATCTACCCATTTTTGATCACACCTCCAATTTATATCACACGGGATTATACGGTATATTTGGTTGATATTTCACCAAATTCTTGAATTATCTAATCAAACCGAAATCAAATCGAAATCACGATATAACATAATTTCACTTTCATTTAAATAAATAAATATCGAGTTTTATTTTTATTATTGTAATAACCAATAACCATATAAAAACTTATTATAAAGTTATGTTAAATAAATGCTTATAAATAACAGTTGAACTGCTTTTACACAATTTTCAAACATTTAAAACTCTATTACAACAAAAATATTGGTAGAAATTAGTAAAATTAGAAATTAATAAAACAAAAATTGTTATAATTATTAAATAATTTTGATGCCTAATATCCTAATAATCAATATAATTAATTATTTTCGGTATAATTACTGAAATCAACCTTAAGTTTAATGGTCGGAGTTTGATCCACGATATTATGCGACACATTCTGTATAATCGTTGAGTTTGTTTGCTGATTTCGGATAGCGTTTTCGAGACGTAATTTGAACTTAGGAACGCCTCCTATGATTTGGCGGAACTCTTGCGGATATTTTGGTCCAACGGATGTCAGCTTTTGTAGCGAATAGACGTGCAGATGATTGCGATATGACTTTGTTCGCGTTTCGTTATTCTCCGACAAAAGGCTTAACATGAATGGCAGGTAAATGTTTAATAAATTTATCTCTTTAAACACAGAAACAGAATTATGATTAGTTTAACCAATAATTAATAAACTATTCTGGTATTACTACAGTAACACATACTTTTGTCATTTTGCGCGATTTCTATAAGAATTTCGATAGCGCTTAACGATCGCAATATTGAATCACACTTTGTTTTGCTAATGTTATTGTTTAATAGCGATTCGTTTATTAAATCGTTTAACACTTCGATGAGTCGCGGCGCAAGAATATGAATGTATGGAATCGAAACGATTCCGTTTTGATGTTCAAATATCGCGTTTATTGTGTCTATACATTTCAATTGAACCTAAACATCAATTAAATAATTACGATAACTTGATGTAAAACAGTTTTAATTAATGAAATACTACATACGAGTTCGTTTTCACTTTGCAACGCTTGTTTCAATAGGTTTATGCACGGATATTGAAGATTTGGTGCTTTAACCACATCTGGCGGAGCTTTAGTAATGAAAATGCCGATAACCAGTAATGTTGTTATTTTATCCGGTTTTGGTTCGTCATCACCTATAATGGAATCATTAAGAAACAACAGCGCACAGTAAGCAAAAGTTTCATTTGATATTCTAAACAGAAGTTAGAAAATTTAATTTTTTATGTCCAAACAGAAACACAAGTGTATATTATAACGAGTAAGGATCTGAAAAATTTGGACAAGTTTTTAAATGGGCGGAAATTGATTAATAAAAAATCGATTTAAATAAATCTTTTAATAAATTTTAAACAATTCAAAAATAATAGTTTGAATTTAAAGTTATTAACACAAAGGGTTTTATTTAAATTATATGACAATATTAAAGATTTTCTTTTTCCAAATCAAAACTATTTTTCAGTGAATTTTCCCACTAACTTTGAATATAATTCAAAAAACGAAAAATGCTTATTAAATGACGGTAAAGTCAAATAAAATAATATGCATAAAAGTACTTTACAATACTGTATAGTAGAATGTTAAATATTAATATGATTTCATTGTTTATTGTTTATGAAGAATGGGTTATACACACTTGCCGTTTGGGTCGGAGTTAACAGTTGGTTTACAACTGGTTCTCATGTACAAAAATTTTCTAAAACCTAGAATTGTCAAGAGATTTCAAAAAACTTCAAAAACGGGACAAACAGAAAGATTAATTGCTATTAACAGCAGTTAAGACTTTAAATTTATAACTTTTTCCCGAAGATCGCAATCCATTTTACAGTATAAACATGAGTTTCTCACAAATTCATATTCTTATTGTTAATTTATAATTAACATCAATTAATCAATTATAATTTAGTGAGTTTAAACCGTGTTTGAAAATTGCAACAATAAATTATGAATAAAGAAAAAATAATGTGACAAATAAATAACATACTGGTATTGCAAAGATCCAATATTCGAGCCAAAGTGCTTCGAAGCAAATCAATCCAATTTTGTCCGCATATACTATTTTTAGTGTAACACGAACAGCACAGTGATGTCAAACATTCTAACACAGTAGATATTGGTTCGTTTTCGTATATCGATTGCACAGATTGAACGGCAGTTTCTTTCAGCACACCGGTTAACAAATACATAATCGATGGCAATATAACAGTACTGCCTTTCGGTGAACAAAGCAGTGGCAAATCGCACAGAATGAACAGTGCTTTACTGATTAAACACGCAGATTCAGCGGTAAGTTTGCTATTAAACTCTTTGGATGGAACGATAGCGAGTCCCGGTGTGCTCGCGAGTTGCGGACTAAGTTGCGGTAATTGTCGAACTAATACACACAAACACACTTCAAGTAAGGCATAAACGAGTGAAAGACCAGGAACAATATCACCATTCTCTCCGCCCTCTCCTAAACACGATAAAGCGGTATCACTGTCTTGAAGTTCTTGGTTTGCGGGCGCGAGTTCGCGTAATTTCTTCTTTTTCTCTGCATCCAAGTATTTAAGCTGTGACTTTAATACGATATGAGCGATATTTAATATAAGCGTTTGACATTCAGGCGTTTCGCGAGTAAGTAATAATCGATGCAAAACATTACAAAGTTCTATAGACATCTGTCTATCATTTCCTAACATTGACTCTGGAAACGGATGACATATTAATTGTTGCAAAGATTTTAAACAAACCACCACATAAGAGACGGGTTCCGTTGATTTCGGATTACATAGCGCTTCCATACACACTCCGAACAGTAAATGAAAATTATCGGAATTCAATTTAATGTCGTCATTGATCTCGAAACCCTTACTGCAGAGCCAAAGCGCTGCTGCGTGTAGTATTGGCGGCCACGACGCGCGATAACGCGGTCGAGCAGATTCTATAGTGTCAGACGTGTAAAACGCTCCGCCATCGTGAGGCAACTGACTCGAAAATTCTTGCGGTAAAGTTAATAATGCGTGATCTTTCAACGCCGACAACCAGTATTTACTCAGTGGTATTAATTCTGGCGCAACTAATTGTAATAAATTTTCTCTATTATTATAGATATCGTCTTCATCCTCAATATCTCCGTTTTCCAAACTTTTAGATTTAGTTGTAATACTATTCTGAGACATGGCTACGACATAAACTTCAGCCCAAGCTTTCAATATGGCTAACTTCTCGATTGTAGACGCGCTTTCGTTGTAAAGTCTAGAACTTGAATCTTTTTGCAATTTAGCCAATGATGACACTAACAGTTGATGAACGCGTCTTAAATCGTTTAAATCTCGCGCGACTCCGCTTCCTATCCAAGCGCTGCATACTTGACAAGCCATAGCTGTCACGTGTGACGGTGTGTCGGCTGAAAAAGCTGGTCTCAATGCAGCGCCCACTTGAGCTTGAAATTGCTCGAGAATCACGTGATCAGGAAATTCAGGTTCAGGTACAGTAGAAAACTTATCGATTATCAATTGCAGAGCTTTTAGCCCTTCCATTCTAAGCGCGTCACTATCAGACGTGGCAGCCATGAACGCCATTCGAACCAAATCCGATAAATGCAAAACTAGATAATCTTCTTTTCCACCGCTCAATGCTTTACGTTCGCGCGCTAACGCGAGATTAAAATGGATATTAGAGTTTGAAACGTTTTCGCACGCTTTTATAATTCGACATAAAGTCTGTGTAGCAAACACTTTCGTTGACCATCGCGGAGACTTCGGCGGATGACTCGAAGGTTCTTCACCGGCTTTGAAACTTTCTTCCACATCAATATCAGCGTCGTTATCAATTTCTCCATCTTTGTCGGGCGAAGGCAATGCAGAATTAGGGTCAGATGCGGTCAAAACTTCTTTACATAGACTTAGCCATTGAGATAAAAACTCTGAACCGAGTGTTTGCACAGAACTCGTTACAATTTTATGAATATTGTTAATAGTTATTTGATCATTTTCATAATCTAGCATTAAAAACAGAATTCCAGCCAAACCATACTCGTTTTGCACAGAATTAAAAAGAATATTTTTATTGTCTTCATTTTTAGCGTCTTTAAACCAGGCATAAACGTGATCCGTTACTTCACGCGCCTCTCTCTGCGTTAATTGATGCAAACACGCAACAGAAGCGCGTCTCAGTAGTAAATGAGAACTTCGTAAAGCATCGCAAAGAACCGGAACGAGTGTAGACAAGTTGACATATTTAGGCGCAAACATATGCATTTGCTGTAAACAACCGATAGCTTCTGCCTGAACCATAAAATCAGTGTGTTCTTGCATTATAGCGCACGCAACTAATAGTGAAGAACGAGTGGCACAAATTAAATTAGTGCTCGCTTGCAATTCAGGTCCAATTGTTGTTATCATAGCAGAAAGACATTTGCCAATACATTGATGAACGTCGCAGTAAGACATCGGCACAAGTAATAGTAATTTTAAACATTCGGATAAAGTCGGCTCAACGTAAGACCGAAACATCGGTCCACCAGAATCAGCAATCAGTGTTAATGCGTGTAATGCCCAAACTTGAACTATTGGAGATGACATGTCTTGAGCCAAAGCCAACAGAATACTAATGCTTGTGTTCAAGTGTTGACTCGAACCCATACTTCCAACATAACGATGCAAACAACCCAACGCTAATGAGTGACCGGTTCGCGATAACGCGTCTCGCGATGATTTCAATTTATCAAAACATTGCTGAGCCATTTCGGCAACAAATCTTCCATCACTTATTACTTGACCACAACGCCCTAAACTCTCTGATGCGGCGCAGCGTAATATTGGATTTGAGTGATTTAACGTATTCATAATAAGCGATACGATTGCGGTTTTTACTTCATCCGATCCTAATGCTGCTTTGTTTTCGGCGAGTGACTAATCAATTGAAAAACGGATCACAATTACTACGAAGTACACTAGTAAATCGTTAAAATTCTTAAACCCGAACCCGATTTTCAAAACATTTTTACTAAATTTTACAAAAAATACAACTGATGGTAAAATTGACTTAAAAATATCAATTTATATTAAATATTGATTATTAAGTTACATAAAAATGACATATTTTAAAATTTTGCAAAAATTTTATAAGTATTATGGTATAAATAATGTTTTTTTTGGTTTGTCGGGTTTATTTCTAAAAATTTTAAAATCCGACCCAATCCTAACAGTTTTGAGCCCGAATATAAAAATTTCGGGTACCCGTTTACTAGTCTACTACGGAGTTTAAAACTGGAATTTTATGATAAAACTGGAGTATGAAAATGAGATTACATCAATTTTTATTTAATTACTGCGCACTTTAGTAAAAATAGTTAAAAGTAAATTACCTTAAGAGCTCCTAAAATAGCTGTAAAAATATTAAATTGAACGGCCTCTTGTCTGGCGGACTTTGCGTGTTTGATGCACTCTTGGAAATGTGTGAGCATTTGTAAGCGATGTTTGTGCGCCACATATGGAAATATTAATGCAAAAACAAGCGCCGATTTGTCAATAACTGCAACGCCCAATGGAAAAGGTCCGGGACTTAATGACTCTTTCGGTAATGCTTTATAAAGATATGATATGTCGTGTTCTAATGCGCCCGAACCTGTGGCGCTATTTGGCTGTAACTAAATTATAATACAGTATGTGAAAACTATCGATTTATTATATTACAATTAACAAAATATAAAGCAGTCAACAATAAAAATTTTATTGATTTAAAGAAAGCGAAATTACTTTACTAATTTAATTTAAATACGGATATAAATTTTAGACACAATTAGAGAACTCACAAACTCTTTATCCAGTTTTCTATTTGGTTCCATCTAAAAGCGGCACAATAACAATAAAAGACTAATATTGGTATACTTTTATTTAATGGTTTTCTATTGAATAACTTGTATATTAAAAAATAATAATTTTTCAAAACGCAAACACAAACCTGGTCTTCAATCGCTTTATGATCGGTTTCTTGAAGCCATGAACCTAATATGGTGTCATCGTCTGAGTGACAAAAACTTCTTAATAATGAAGTTGTCGTATTTGAAGCGTTTTCAGTCAAAGTAAATTCCGAAACCAAAAGACGCAATAAATTAGTATAGCAATTATCATAGGATTGAGGCGGCAATAATAACAACGTTTCGTATAACCTGAGTCTAACCATTGCACAGTTAGCCTTAACTGATGGTCCATACCCTTTAAAAACGCTGCTCAATGCCGACAACATTGTCAAAGCTGACTCTATTGGTGCCAATAATCTTCGTTTCACTTCATCTGTCGCCAATTTATTGCAATAAATTAAAAAACTAGACATAGCGGAAAGAGCTCCAGCTCTATTCTCGAGAGTTATTTGCCACGTGAACGCATCGCCGCGCGCTTTCTCTGATTCAAGTTCTTTAGATGATCGCGGAAACGAATTTTTCCACAGTAAAAGTAATCTGGGAAGCAATCCTTTAACAACTGGTGGACCTAAAGTCATAACAGCACCGATTAGTAGCCAACCGGCTTGAGTTCGCTGAAGCGATAAACGACTATTTTGTGACGCACTTCGCAATAAATCTTCGGCGATATTAAAAATTAATTTTCCTTTATTGTGAGGAATTCCTAAAGGAGTTTGACTAACGGATCCCAACAATGCTGATAAAGCGGCTGAATAGCCATTAATTGTTTCAGGATTTGATTTCATAGTTTCCAATCTCTCGAGAGATCTTTCGATTAATGGCGTTAATTGCGATGGCGTTGATATAGCGATACACTTAAGACACCACGAAGCAGCCAATCGAGCGCTCGACGACGGATGAACTATTATGGAACAAACCGTGTCAATGAGCGCAACGTGTGGATCATTAACTACTGTGATAGAAGACGTTCCCAAACCTTCAATAAGACAACCCATTTCGAGTAACGAACAAATTAAAACGTGTTGAGTAAATTGAATATCAGTTTGAATGGTTTCTTTTGACACATTACTAGCTGTCGATTGATTGTTAGTTTCGCCGTTTCCATCATTAGCAGTATTGTGAGAACTCATGTATTTATTTAGAATATTGACGAGTTCTTTAATTGCCTGCATTTGAGCCTTTTCTGACAAATGCTTGTCAAGCACTGAACGCAATACATATGCTATACATTTTCTGCTGTAAACAGCGTCCATATGTGTTGAACATGATTTAGGGTTTGCTAATAAGTCAAGTAAATGTCTTAAAAATAGAGACATATTCCTTTCGAGCCATGCAGAGCCCAAATTAGATGCCAAAACAACGTATGCGTGAGTGACGCCAACTCGCGTTTCTCTGCTGACAGAAGAACTTCCTTTAATCATCTCTCCGGCACCGCTTTTCAGAAAACCGATGCCGCCTTTTAAGAATCCAGACGCTAATAGATTGAGCACCTCTTCTAACGTCAAATATCGAGTTTTAGTCGAATGTTGCGTGAGTTGAGTTGCGGACACTAATGTTCCGAGAACTTGAGCGACAGCGCATCTCACCTCATAATTGGACGCTTCCAGCGATCGAAAACACAACGAAAATACGTTTTCTAAATCAGTAGTGATCAGAAATGGCGCGAAACTCAACATTTCGTGCAAACACTTCGCAGCACTGGTTCGTACAGACATCGAGCGATCGATCATTCCGTGTTTAATTGATTTGAATACGTCTCGATGCACAGAATTCGCCGCATTTCCCATTCCATTCACTATTTTCTGAAGCGCCGAATATATCTCATATCTGGTATGCGATTCCGCGTTTTTCAACGATTTCAGTAAAAGCTGAACCGTTTCTTCATAAGACCTGCCCATAAGTCGACCCAACTTCTCGTACATCGTTCCGATACAAGTGATCGCCGATAGTCTTATGGGCAGATATGACGGCGAGTCGTCCTTATTCTTGAGAATGTCATTGCACTTATTGATGGCATCGAACAGCAGGAAAGTGTCGCCAACGCTGAACAAAGTGGCCAAACATCGCGCCACTAATACTCGCGTCGGAGGACCGCTATTCTTCTCCAGAAGTGACATCAGTTGAGACACTAACTTCTTCTGACAATCTTTTATGTCCGCTTTTTGAGCGGAACACAGAAATTTGTCGAGAAATCGCAACCATTCGAAGATGAATATCGGTTTCTTCGCATCGTTTAACTGATTTAAAGCGTCTTCATTCAGAATAATGGTGTACGACATCTCCATTGTGTTCATTCAATCAATGATATGTCAACTAATTATATCACATTTAACATATAATCAAATATTAATATAGAGTTGATTTCAATATTATAATATGTGTCAATAAATCACAATAAACTATAAACTAATAAACTATACTGAAAATGATATTATTTAAACAATTAAATGATAAAATTAATAAAATTGCGTTAAAATACGATAAATCTATAATCTATACGTATATTACTCAATACGTGTATGAATTGTATGAATTAATCACATAATGAGGTAATGTTTACATAACAGTTACTGTGAATAAACATTAGTTACAGTACTGTACTGTCACTCACTAATTGTTGCAATGATTTGATTTCAGTTACATTCAACTCACATAACATTGCTCTCTACATAAACACATTCATAAAATACGTGCTCAATTAATACTGAGTTTTATAAGCAAACGATATTTGTTGTGTTCAGTTTGATTGAACTAAATTAATATTTAAAATAGAGGTATTTAAGCGAATAACATCGGATAATACCAACAAAAATATAAGCATTTCAAAAACATTTAAAACCATTAAATTTTATATTTAAGATGTGATCAAATGCGCTGCAATTCGAGGTACTTTAGGTTTAAACAATCAAACCCTAACCCTAACCCTAACGTAAGCGCCCATTAATATACCCCTAAACGTACTTTGTATATGATTTTTAAATGAATTAATAGAGTATGATTTAATGCAATTGATATTTGAATACTGAACGATATCTTAATTATCATACAATATGAACGTTAATGTTAGCGTTAATCGCAAGCAATCGGTTGTGATGTCTAACCTGAACGGTAGCGATGGTTCTGCGATATACTCGTTCGGCGATACAGTTATCCAAAGTTATATGTACGGACCGCGAGAAATCAGTCATCACAGCGAACACGTGGACAAAGCGACCATTCAAGTGATGTTTCGTAAACGAATTCGTCCGTTGACTAGAGGTAACCATTATCTATATTTTACGCGTTATATCGCATATTATAACATATTTTGCAGATAATGCGGACATCAAACAAATCGAACAGTTTATATCAGAGTTATGTAACGCTATAATGCACGTAACACTACATCCGCGAACATTAGTCTCGATTTTCATCCAAGAAATGGAAAGTAACGGAGCATTGCTGTCGACATGCGTTAACGCCGTTTGTTTCGCTTTACTCGATTCAGGATTTCCGCTCAAATATTTATTAGCTGCCACTTCAGCGGTAATCACAAGCGATGGACAAATAATAGTTAACGCAAGTAACGAATCTGCGACTGAACTGATCGCTAGTTTTACTATCGTTTTCGATAGCGTCGATCATAAAATAGTATCGATTCTATCGGAAGGCATTTTCACGTTTTCCCAGTTTCAACAGTGCATTGAATTGTGTAAAAATTCTGCGAACGCTATTTTTGAGTTCTACAGAGACACCATTCAAAAGCGATTCAGTTAATTGTTATGTTTGGGTAACGCAATGTCATAAACTCGAAACCGATAATACTGTACATTTTGAACACATAATCATTATTGGTTATCAGTTTTTATCCTGTATGCCAATCTCATTATATATTAACGTTAATTCTTAAAAATTCGACATTATTTTCGTGAAAAGAGCGTTATAAGCAAAAAACTGTTCCATCAAACGTATTCATACTTTTTACAGACGTGTGACGTAAAAACTGAATTCATCCACAAATTGTGATTTAAATATTTAAATTTATGTAAAAATAAATAAATTACCATTTTTTATACTTTTTAAGTTTTAATATTTCTTTATAAGAAAATTTAAGAGATTTGTTAAATTTTAGAAAAAGTCAAAATTCAATTAATTTTGAAAAGAAAAACACGATCATTACTAAATGAACTATAATTATAATGCTAAATGAATTAAACTAAATATAAAAGATTAAACTAATTAAACTCAAGTTTTATTAAGTTTATTAGAATTATTATCGCTGTCAGACTTATCACTATTTTTCTCAGTTGTGGACACGTTTTGTTCATCTAATTCTTGTTCCAATTCTTTCATAATACGTTCCTCCAACTCTTTCTCCGTTTCTGAATCTTGACTGTCGTCATGAGAAGGATATACATTCGGAAATTGATTCATACATTCCTGCATTTCGGTAAACTTTTCGATACAATCGCTTCCTTTGGGATCCGTTTCGGAGTAATGAAAGCAAGAGAAAGCGTCCCTAAACGCTGGACCACACGGACCCGAAGCCATACCTCCAAGACATGGACAGTTCCAGTTGATGTCACCATTCGATAGTATCAAACCTTTCGGTCCTTCATTTTCATCCAATTCTTTCAATGTTATGGTTGACGGAACTGAATGGTCTTCTTTGGTGGCAAATATGACGCGATCTTTCCCTAACTCTTTGCAGTAAGACATCGCAACGCGTAACGCATCAAAAATCAGATTTATATCATTAATTGCGTTATAATACTAAATTAATTTAATTCAATAAATTACATGCCGAAAAACGTGATGTAATTCACTATATTATTCAGTTTAGAAAAACTCATGCTTTCGCTTATTTATTATAACATTACGACATCTATTGACTAAACATTTCATTATTTTGTAAATTAACATTTCCCTCAATCTAACATTAGTGCATATTTGACTGACGTGTGAGTAAAAGTGAAAAATTTAAGGCCTAATCCCGACAATTTAAATTTCCAAAGCCCGACCAGAATTTCCTTAAAACAAATTTTTAATTTTAAAATATCTTTCAATAAATTTTCTATTCAAAATACAATATTTAATGCCAATGAATTCGTAAATTTTGATTTATATTCTATAATATTTTATAGTTGTAAATATTAAAATATTTCTTTTTTGAATAAGTTTCGTCAAAAATGAAAAATCTAGCTGCCCATTAAAGCCCGAAAACTCGAAGGTCTGTTACCAAACTAGTTATATATCGAACCTAAACTATATATGACTTATTTTTTAATAATAAAAGATTTAGATCAATTTATTTTAATAATACTATTAAAATTATAAAAACATAATAAATAAAACAAAGAGTACATTTAAAATCGAATATACTGTGCTAAAATTCTTAATTGTTTGCATTGTTAGTCAAAGTATCAAATATTTTTATGTTGCATATTAAGTTCATAGTTACCCAGAGTGGGGTGCTTGCCTAGGGTTGACTCCCTAGAATTCTTAAAAAGTTGACAGTTTCCCCATGAAAAATCGAGAATTTAAAAAATTATCAGTAAAAATCGTGAAGTTTTTCTAGGGGGCTTCCGAAGACCAAAAAATTGTCGTTTAAATCTGATGAGTTTTGACCCCCTCCTAAAAATTCTGATTTTACGGATCTGATCCCACCCTAGAGAATTCGAGTCTGGGTAACTATGATATTAACCAAGTATAAACTGCTAGTTTTATATTGCAAGTTAACCCGAATGAAACTGAAAACCAGATAATCAATTTTTGATATGAATTTTAAAGAAATTAATATAAATTTTGATTTTATTAAACGTCAAATAAGAAATACTTCATCTTAAATATTCAACATTTAATTATTAATATATCGTTTGTATTAAAAAAAATGAATAGTTAACTCATACATATTAGAGGTCGAAAAAATTTAAAACCTTGTGCGGGACTCCCGCAAAAGATTTTTCCAAATAAATTCCCGCTATTTGCCAATACCAATAAGCATAATTTAAGGATTTTTCCATT
>JAQGAW010003458.1:0-12509 GCA_034698025.1 Phthiracarus crinitus | reverse complement strand
ATTATGATATTATGATATTATGATATTATGATATTATGATATTATGATATTATGATATTATGATATTATGATATTATTATATTATTATATTATGATATTATGATATTATGATATTATGATATTATGATATTATGTTATGTTATGTTATGTTATGTTATGTTAGGTTAGGTTAGGTTAGGCTAGGTTAGGTTAGGTTAGGTTAGGGTAGGGTAGGTTAGGTAAAGACATTGATGTCTATATGCCAGTAAAAACATGTTTCTCTACAATTAGAAAATAATTTGCATGTTATTTGGTATGATGTTGTAATATCTTATTTTATCGTTTCTCTCTTAATTGGGCTATACTTTGTTTCTCCGATTGAAAACTTATAAAGTAATATCAAGTGAGATTCGATATTTAATTTACTGTATCTCAAAAGATTGGTACATTGTTCCGGAAAGTTAAGAGAAATTTGATGCTTATATGCATTAATTAGATTTTTTGGCAATAATGTCAACCGATATGGTATTATAAAGGAATATAAATGATTTCTACAAATATAATTCTTCACTTATTATGACTCAAGTGAAACAAATATTTTCCGACAAAGTTGTACATGAAACCATCATATTTTAAAATGCAAATTCAAAATGTTGACTAATCGTCTACTTTTGCATTTATGGTTGGAATGATCTCAAATCAATTTTTAGATATGATAGGGTGTAAAATATCAACATTTTTATTTTATAGATTTGTTATAATTCCAATATAAGCATATCTTCCAAAAGTTCATTCTCAGCAGCAATATTTGATGGAATGAATACAATTGATATTAAAAGAAGACGCAATAATATTGAGCGGCTCATTGAGATGAAATAGATATGTTCGATAATAATTAGGGCCGCGAAAATCGGTAGAATTAAATGGAACTGATCACTGTCTGAACAGCTCAGAGGGTCCGAACAGGGATCGTCCAACGGGTTTATCAATACACAAAGCGCTATACCTTGGGGTCTCGGGGGCTATCGAACTGAAAACCGGGTTATCAATTAGAGAACACCAGGCGATAACCCAAATAATATAGCATATGGTGGTGTCCACCAGTTAACCGTTAGGTTAACAATGTTTGCTTGGCTTATAGCGTATAAATGAAAGCTTATTCCTGACTTTTTGGTTTCCGTTTTCTAGCGTTTAACCAAATTAAAGCACGTATTTATGAGCGATTGAATTGAGCGAATAATTATTAAACGTTGCCTTTAGTTTTCAAAAAGTTTTAATTCAAAAACTGAGTGTTTAATAATGAAATATAAAATATGATTTATAAGTGAGTAACTAAATTATCAAAACTTTATAATAGTTTTATCAAAATACGATGTTAAAATAAGTTTCAGTTTATTTCACGTTATGAACGTGGAATAAGGTCTAGCCTTAAGTTAACGATTAAGCCACTCTACTAAAAAATTTGCAATCGTTTGAAATAAAATAAAATCGTTTGAAACTAAAATTAAATTTGACTTTTATAAGTTAATTTAGTTATAATTCATCCATATTTTCTATTCACATATGTTTTTTATTCGTTTAAATGAATCGTTATTTAACGATTTTCGCGGCCCTAATAATAATTTAATCGATTGAATATTCGTTTTGTTATTAAAGATTTCGATGAGTTCTTTGTTGTTATAAGGAATAAAGTTGTATTCAATTAATTAGTGAATCATTAAATAAAATTTTAAGATATTTCTTATACATCTATAGATGGATAAAAATTATGGAATAAAACTTTTATAGTAATTTGAATTGGAATTAATATTGCTTATACAGAATTTGATTTAAATCAAAGACCACTCAAAGGTCATAACTAAGGCATTGAAAATCGTTAAAAAAAAGGGTGCAAAATCGTTTATATTTCGTTTATAAAAAAGGCTCAAAATCGTTTGAAAATTCGTTAGAAAAATTTTACATTTAATTAAAAAAGTATGTTATTATACAAATGATTTTAAGTTTTTACACTAAATAAATTTTTAATATTTTCAAAAAATGTGTTTTTTTTCTTAAAATTAATTTTTGAGCACTAACTTAAACAAAAATTATTCTATATTTTTTATTTATTACAACATTATACAAAAATAGAATTCAAATAAAGTAGTTTCTTACTTAAATAATAATTTTTTATCTACCAATTTAGTATTATTTCTTGATAATTTCGTGAAAATTTATAAAAATTTAAAATCGTTTATAATTTTAAAAATCGTTAGATATTTTTTAAATCGTTTGATTCGTTTAATTCGTTTACTTAAATTTCACTTATTTGGGACTATTAGGACCCCATGTATTGTTTTTTATTGATTTTATTACATTTTTATACATTCGATAATTAACGATTTTCAATGCCCTAGTCATAACATATTAAAATGATGATAATTGTATGGACCATCGCAAAACATTGTCAAACTTAATATCTTAACAGCCGAATCGATATATAAGAGTACTTTAATGTAGTGTATGTAAACCTTAGGTCACATCACTATTGCATATAAGTCACTAAACTTTGACTGTACAGTCACTCATATTTGTATCGCTCATAAGAGTACGTTATATTAGTGTGGGGTATGTGACCCTAAGTCACTACACTATAAGAGCTTTAGTTTCCTTATTCTAATATTAAATTATTAGTCATTCATATTAACAGATTGTTATACAATATTACTCAACATATATTACTAATATGTTATAATTCAATATACATCAATACTCAATACTTCCTATATTATTCATGTTATAACTAAGTACACGTTTGCATTGACTAATACTTAATGATACACATAACATATAAGATATGTATTCACTAATCAATGCTTGACTTGTTATTTGTACGTTTAACATATCACTTGATATTCAGTTAATAAAGCGTTTTTATAGTAACGTATTCAGAGCTTATTATGTTACTTTAATTTGCTCCTATACTTTTCATACTTTCACTTTTGTGAAGCGTGGTATAGTATCTCGTGGTTCGTATTCCTCCTCAGTTGCTAAGCTGAGGTTCTCTTTGCTGGCGTATCACATACACGGACCTACTATTGCTGTTGACTGCTATTACTACTGCTCTGCAGTAATTTAATGCTTTGGGTTTAAATATATTGAAATAAGTTGTCAAACAACTTCAAACAGGTTTTGGTGTATCGAAAGTTGTAGACAAAGGGTAAGCGCGAGAAATCGTAAAATGCGCTGACGTTTATTTGTTTTGATTTTTCTATGTTGTATTATTATTTCTATATACGCTTTATTATTAATTTTTAAAATGAGTGTTTTAAATAATTTAACAAATATTAGTACAAATGAAAAATGTTCAAAGCAGTGTAATTTTAATTGTGCCACAATAATTAATAGTATAAGAAAAAGTGAAATTTGTAACTTTTTCAATAATCTTGATAATTGTGGCAAAAATCAATTTATTTTACATAATGTGAAAAAGTTTGAAAATAACAAAAATTGCAAATGGAATTATTATTTAGACAATGTTAGTGTATGTAAGCAATTTTTTTTAAAAACTTTAAATTATAAAGTCAACATCTATCGAATATGTTTTTAAAAATATTAATAAAACTAAACAAGAACATTGGAAAAGACATACAACTGAATTTAATGAAGAAATTAAAAATTTTATTGAAAGTTATAAACCTGAATATTCTTTGACTTTGATATTGATTATAACTTTGATAACACACCAAATCGCAGATATATAAGTGAAAGTTTTAATTTGTGTCCAATAAAACTTTATATAAAATTTGCAGAATACAAAAACTTCAAACCGAGAATTAAAAAATTAGAAAATTCAATAAACTTTAAAAACGGTAACAATAATATTTGTAATTTTAATTATTTTGAAAAAATTCTAAAAGAATTAAATATTGGTTTTAAACAACAAAGTATGGATATATGTGCAAATTGTTCAATTTATAAATTACATAACGATTTAGAAAACTGTGTGTGTGATAGTTGTGAAAATCATAGTCTACACTTAAAAAATTTTACAATATCTAGACAATTGTTACACATAGATTTTGAATATTCTAAAATTAATTTAAATACAAAAGTTGTTACATGTGACTCCCAAAAAACAATATCTGTTCCTATTTTACCATATGGAACAGATAGTCATTTTGGTGCTAAAATTAATTTAGTTAATCAAACTTTTTGTGAAGTTGGCCCAAACGGTAAAAGTTTTTGTTTTTTGTTAAATGACATTGAAACTGAAAATACTGCAAGAGAACATTTAAGTATTCTATTATTGTTCTTCAAAAATAATTATTGCAATGTCGATCATTTAATTATATGGAGTGATAATTGTCTTAAGGAAAACAAAAACTTTTTACTTTTATCAAACTTAATTAAAATTATCAACGATAAAACAATTAAACTTTCAAAAATTACATTGAAATTTCTAGAACCGGGACATACTTACATGTCTTGTGATTCGCTTCATGCGAATATAACAAAAAAATTAAATCAAACAAAATTAATCTATACTCCACAACATTGTATTGATACTATCAAAAGTTCCAGAGAATCAGAAATTTATGCAATTGAAGTAAAACATAGTGATATTTTATTATTTGAAGATATAACTTTAAGAAAATCCAACAAAACTCTATTTTTAATCACAAAACTTAAAGAATATGAAGTTAGAAAAAAACTTTTTTACTGCATTTATAAAATATGATCACGAAAAAGAATTTGAAGAAAAAGAATTACTTCAGCCTAAAATCAAAAATTTTATGCAAAATTCAGATAATTCAAACTTTTTAAGTTTAATTTCCACACAAAAACAAGTTATTGGTATTAGTTTGGCTAAATATAATTCTTTAAAAAAGTTACGAAAATTAATGCCAATTGAATTTAAAATTTATTATAAAAATTTAAAAGAAATTAATAATGATAGTAAAAACAAAAAACAAAAATGTAAATAATAAAATTACGCTTTCTTGAAATCTATTTTTGTACATTTACTGCACGATTTCAATACCTCTTTTGTTCTAAATAAAGATAAAGGAATTTATTTAAACCCAAAGCATAAAATTACTGCAGGACAGTCTGGAGACTCCGTTTAATAAGCTCAACAGTGGTTAGGGTGTGGGTGGGTTAGAGTGTGGTTGGGTTCGAGTGTGTTTTGGTTCGGGTGTGGTTGGGTGATATCGGGTACAGTAAGCGGGGATTTTAATGCGAAATTCAAACCATTTGCTCCCGACGAAGTCGGACTAAAATTCTAGTTATTCGTATAAAATTTAAATTTAATTCGTTTTCGGGCTTTAATAATTCAAAACAAAATCCCGTCCCGAAATAAATTTTCCAACTAAAGGCCCGATCTCGACAAAGCCCGACACATTTTGTCGGGGACCGCGGTGGCCAGAAAAATCGGGCCCCCTTTCACACTCTATTATGGAGTTGGAATAAATGTGAAAATAAACCAATTCTTAGATCAATTTACCCCAAAGAAGCGGAGTTATGAATTTGATTTTGTCTTTCTGTTGTTTGTTCGCATCGGACTCTAAGTAGGATTTGAAAATAATAATTCTTGATAAATATTTTAACATAACCCATAATTATATTAATAGAGAATTTAAAGTGTGCGCTATATGTGTGAGTCTTGTTTTTTATCTGACTTTGCAAAATTCAGATATATGGATTTGGGTTTGTCTGTCCGTCCGTCGTCACACTCTATGTTTATTAAGGGAATTTTTCTGTATGTTTATTAAGGGATTTTACAATTCAAAAAATACTCCTATCTCCCTTTATTAACATAAAGAACAAAAAAGACTCCTATCTTCAAAATAGACTCCTATCTTCAAAAAAACCCTTTATTAACATAAAGAACAAAAAAGACTCCTATCTTCAAAATAGACTTCTATCTTCAAAAAATCCCTTTATTAACATAAAGAACAAAAAAGAGTCCTATCTTCAAAAAATCCCTTTATTAACATAAAGAACAAAAAAGACTCCTATCTTCAAAAAATGTCTAATAATATCTAAAAATAACGAAATAGAGTGGCATCTGCGCAAATATCTATTAATATCGAATAATTACGAAATAGAGTGGCATCTGCCGCAAATATCTATTAATATCGAATAATAACGAAGTAGAGTGGCATCTGCCGCAAATATCTAATAATATCGAATTATAACGAAAGAGAGTGGCATCTGCCGCAAATGTTTATAAATTCATAAAATAACGAAATAGAATGGCATCTGCCAAAATATCTAAAAATATCGAAATAGAGTGGCATCTGTCGAAAATATCTAAAAATATCGAAATATAGTGGCATCTGCTGAAAATGTCTATAAATTAATAAAATAACGAAACATAATGGCATCTGCCAAAAATATCTAATAATATCGACAAATAACCAAATAGAATGGCATCAGCCGTTAATATCAAAGTGGAACGAGCGACTAAAAACTAACTAAGAAACAAACTGCAAAGTCATAAATTAAGCCCGTATCGATCTTGTTTATAAATATATCATTATGAAATAAAAATTGAAAATTAAGATTAAAACGAGGTGAATCGTTACAATCAAATTAAGTCAACAATTGAATATTATCGTCCTAATAATAACAACTATGAATAAAATGGTCGAAACAGATTAATAATATCAAATATACAATTCATTGCTGATCAAAAAACAATCAAAATACAATCAATAAATAAAAGCAAAACAAATATACTTAGAAAAATATATTAGAGAAAGTGATTTAGTAAACTTTAGAAATTTACAAAATTAAACATATTGTTAATCATAATATCTTAAACCTCTTTATATTCGGTACGGATCACCATATTTATTTAATATATACAATAATTTTATGGATTATAATTATTTACATTATACACACATTGGATTTTAATGATTTTTACCCTAAAATTATTAATCAAAATAAATAATTAAAAATATATTTTATTTTAGTTTTGATTTTAATATATCAATACAATACTATTTTCAAAGAATTTTTCTTTCTTTTTTATAAAAAAAAGTTTTATATTGTAATTTGATTTAGTTTTTTACATTATTTCAATTTTTTTGTGGAAATACAATTAATAAATTTATGAAAACACAAATAAGATTTTAATGTTTAATCATAAAATTATTTAAGATAGAATGTATCACTAATTTTTTTAATAATATAGTTTAATGTTATCGTCGAGTTGACAAGGGGTGAGAAGTGGTAGTAGTATTATTAAAAATTTAAAAATTTTTAAACAAGTCCAATCTAATTTTAAATATAATTTTATAACACTTATATTATATTAGATAAAATTGCTGCACATTCCGTGTTAATTAAGTAATGATTTAAATAAGAATGTAATTTTCCCAAATTTATCTGTTGCATTTGCCGCTTTAAATAATCAACTATATTTCTTACAAAACATTAAATTATAATGATTTAATATAAATTAACAAAACATTTCAAAAATAATGGGAGCGAGCAACCAAAAACTATCATAACTTAAAAATGTAATGTAAGATATTATGACCGTATCGATCTTGTTTATTCTTAATTTTAAATATTAACCAATATTTAAATAACAAATGTTGAGACCTAAATAGTACTATTTAATAAAATAATTTAAAGAGATAGTAAAAAAATTGAAAACTGTAATACATAAGTATAGAATATAATATCATATTATATGTTTTCCAGTTAAAGTGTAAATCAAGTTAAGGATTTGTGTTATTTACAGAAATGCTATATACCACGATTCCTTAATTTTTTAAAATAAAAAACTTTTAAGCGGTTGTGGTTTAGTGGATATTGAGCATTATGTATTTTTTAAAATAATTTAATTTTTTTTAAAAATGTGATATTTAAATTTTAAATAATGAAAATTTTTAAAATAAATTTTATTTTATACATATAATAAAATTAAAATACATACAAGATTTATTATTTTTCGAGTTAAACTTATTTTTAAAAAACTTAATCAAAACCTATCGATAGAATTTTTTTAACCACACTAATTGTCTAAAGAAAAGTTCTGTCATCTAAATGTTTTCATATCTTTTCCCTTAACACGCTTTTGAAATTTTTAATCAGAATAATAAGTTAAATATATATTACAATTCGTTAATAATTTTTATTTAAATATTAATTTTACTTTGATATTGCTAACTGTAAATCTATAAAATATTCATAATTGTTATATACCACTTCTTTTGGTATATAATTTCGGCCAACATAAGTACGGATAAATTTCTAATTAATACAAATTATATTATTTATTGAAAGGTTTTATTAAAAGCGTTATTAGATTTATTACTTTGTTTATCGAATTAGAATAAGAATAAATTTTTCTTTATTTTATTTTTGGAATAATGTTTCATTTATATATTAAAAAATATAAATTTATTCTTATTCTAATAAATTATTGAATAAAAAAAGCTTAATATATTTAAAAAATTTATCTAAATAAATATTAAATTATATTATTTACTTTTATTATAATTAATTGGCAAGCATTATTAATGTATTACATAAAAGATAAAATAAACCATAACAGTATTACTACTTTGATGGAATGGTTAAAATTTTTGTATAATTATTTTATAATTTTATAATTTTATAAATTTAAGTAATTTAAACAAAATTTTGAAAAAATATTTTTTCTTTAAAAGGTTGTTTTTTAAAATAAATAAACGAACACTAATTTATGTCGTTTAATAAGAATAAAAGTACTTTAATAAATTATGCTATATATTTAGAAATCAAAAATTATAATTATTGACTTAACTATTTAACTTTAAGAAAATTAATTTAATCCATTATTAATCAACCGGTAAGTTTACATATTTTTTTATGTTTAATATACTTTTTGTTCTTTTTTGAT
Organism: Phthiracarus crinitus; assembly: GCA_034698025.1. Taxonomy (NCBI): domain Eukaryota; kingdom Metazoa; phylum Arthropoda; class Arachnida; order Sarcoptiformes; family Phthiracaridae; genus Phthiracarus; species Phthiracarus crinitus. The sequence continues at coordinate 3,649 of JAQGAW010003458.1, read as the reverse complement.
TTTGGTTTTTTTAATTAAATAAATATTTTAAAAGAAAATACTTTTGGAATCTCACTTTAACATAGGAATTTGATATAATATTTATTACTCCTAAAAAAATAAAACTCCGAGAGATCTCTTGCCAATGATTTCTTAGATAAAAATAAACTTCATAAGATTAAGTCTAATCTATTTTAATTTACAGTTTTATAATCTTAAATTCTTTAAAAATTTTATGACTAAAACTGATATGTATGCGGTTTCAACTAGTGATGTTTTGATTTTTGAAAATCAAAAATAAATCAAAAATAATTTCGTATTTAGATTTTGATTAATCAAAATCAATATACAAGCAAAATGGAAAGTTTAACTAAAATCAAAATCAAAATACATTCAAATTAGAAAAACCTTCTGAAATTACAATCAAAATACAATAAAAATAAAAATATTTTGAAAAATCAAAATCAAATTAAAAATCACAAATAATTTTGATTTTACTTTTGATTTTAGTCAGAAAAACAAAATCAAAATTCGAAATCAAAATTGAAATTTGGACCAAAAGCAAAATCAAAATACAATTTAAATGATTATTCTATTAAAAATCAAAATCAAAATACAATCAAAATAAGAAATGTAAAAGCGAAACAACACTAGTTTCAACGGTGTCCATATATATCTGTTATCGCTGATTTTACGTTCTTCCCTTGCTCATTACAACCTGAATAGGCATCAAGTACGAAATTGACACTGAAGTCTGAAACAATTAGCATAAAGGATTTGGGGATAACACAAACAAACAAAAATAAAATGATTCAAGCTTTAACATACAATTGCTCGAAAATGTTAATTTCTTTTAAAATTTATTTGGAAAAAAAGATAAAGATAATTATGTTTAGCATTATACTGTTGAAGAAGATATTTGAAATTAAATTTTTAGTGAATCTGAAAATACTTATGATGAATTTTAAAATTATCATAAAATATTTTTAATTGAGTTTGAAAAAATAAACATTAAAAAATTTGTTTAAGCTTATTTTAAAAAATGCTTTAATTCATATTATATAAATTATTCAAACATAAAGTTAAGTGAAAATAAAAATTATTTTAGGGAATCTACGGTTCCTAAAATAACTTCAACATTAATATCTTTATTTTTAAAATTTAAATAATAAAACACAAGAAAAATTAATTTGAGTTTTGCAACCAAATTAATTTTTATAACTAAGTATAAACTATTATAATTTTTCAATCGTTTCTTTTATAATGATAATAAAATAAGATCGATACGGTGATAATATCTGACTTTGCAATAGTGTTGTATTTACATTTGATAGTAAAAGTAAAAGTTTTGATATATTTTTGACTTTTTCTTTTACTTGAAGTAAAAGTAAGAGAAAAGTAAATTTAAAATTAATATCAAATGAAAAAGAAAAATTTGAAAATTATACAACACTACTTTGCTGATATGTCTTTAGTGAGTTTTTGTCGCTCGTACTACTTATGTTATGTTTTACGTTATAATTTGATATTTATAAACTTTAACGGAATATATGCCACTATTTAGTATATAAATGATGATATTATAGATTAACGGCAGAATCAACCTTATTTCGTTACTTAGTAAAAGAAAAGTAAATTAAAATAATTGTCAAAAGAAAAAGTAAAATTAAAAAATGAAAGTAAAACCACTTTTTCTAAGCTCAATAAAAAATAAATCGGATTATATTAAGATTATCCATTATTTAAATAAAAAATATAATCTGCTTTTAATTAACTTTCATTTATTTTTTACAGTTTGTTTTATCTTAAATTTGTATTTTATATTTCGTCAATAAAATTATTTAACATTATATATAGTTTATTTGTTTTATTATATTTTATTCTTTTGTTTATACTAATTTTCTATCAAGAGTTTAATAAACTTTTATTAATTTTGAGATCAAGTTAAACATTTATTAATATTATAATTTGCCTTTTTCCCCTTTTTTCTTTTACATAATTTATAACCTATTTCCTGATCTAAAAAGAAATTTATTTAAATCAGTTTAATTAAAAATTCCAAATATTTCTGATATTACTTTAACTTAATCTTTATTAAAATACGAATTCAAGATTTAAATTTAACCAAAACTTAGATTTTAAATTTTTTAATTTAAGAATTTTAATATAAACAAAAATGCTTGAGTTACATGAGATTGTGATTGCATTTGTTGCTTACAATTAGAGAGTTTACAGAAGAGTATAGAGTGTGTAGAAAAGAGTGATTATTGTTAAGCCAAACATGGCTTTTATATGTGCTGTTATGCGCATAATATGATTAGTGTGTAAGCATTGTATAATATGTGAATACTCATTATTAAGGAATATTGAGTGATAACGAGTATTAGCAACATATCAGTAATAAGTATAGTATAGGCTATGAGTGTTTGTGAGTAATAATAGAGATACAGTAATATGTGTAAGCAAATCGTAAACGGAATATGAACTAAAAGTGAATGTGTTGAATAATCAGCGCAGAATAAGACGAGTGACCTTTGGGTCGCTACAATTTATTTATGCATTTAATAATTATAATGTTGAAAATTGTATCAGTGTTCTCAATCTTGATTAAAATTCTTAAAGAGAAGTGTAATTAATAACTTTTGTTTTTTCTAATTTTTTAAAATTAAATTAAATTTAATAAATTATACTATTATATTATAATTTCTTTGATTTTTATTTGACAGTATTTCGGTTAAATCATTAAAATTTTGTTGCGTTAGAAAAATTTAATAAATATTTACAAAAAATTTAGATATAAATTATTAACTTTAAAATTATATAAATTGTTATTTATCGACAAATTTTATAGTTTATAATGATATATCATTTATTATATATTAAATAATTAATATACAATAAAAGCAAAATATTATACGGAATTTGAAATTAAGAATTTATCAAAAAGATCATTATTATTTCATTTTTGGTAGTATTTACGGTTAGATATATAAAGAAATATCATAATACATTAATATGTTTATTATAAAATAAAATTTATCTTTAATTTTATTACAAAAAATTTACATTATTATTAATGAATATGTTATTTGAATAGGATCTATAGATAAGAAAACATTTTTTGAATTAGTAAATAAAATTCTTGAGTTTTTAGACTTTTTAGGTAATAAATAGAACATCAAAATTAGAGCATATGCTATTTGGTCTTAAATAAACATTTAAATTTCATTATTTACTTTGTGTTAAAATTTTAAAATTTATATAATAATTAGTGATTTTAGGAATATAAGTAAATTAATATTAAGAAAATATTTTGTCATCTCAAAGGTTTACATATAATCTTATCTATTCTATGCGTTACACAGCGTAAGTGCAATTTTTTACTTCAACAATTGGAAATGAAATTCAATAAATAATCATATCTTAGTTTTACTTATAATAAACACACTTTGCGCGCTTATATCTTTTTAAATATGAATGTGGTATTTTTGTGAGTTTAGATATTCCTCTATAAACATATCTATAGCATATAAGTAATTTTTCGCTGAATTATCTCAAAAGGGAAAATTATGCTAAGCGATTGACAAACAATCGGGTAAATTTTATACCCCATTGTACCTTAAGAGGATGGCAATGCTTTTTAATGCGATTTTCCCCTTTTAGTTAGCGT
>JAQGAW010003457.1:0-12510 GCA_034698025.1 Phthiracarus crinitus | reverse complement strand
CTTTTTTCTTTACAAATTTTATCAAATAATTTTATAAAAGTAGTTTTTCCACTCCCAATATTTCCTTCGACAATGCACACAAAAGACTTTGATTTAGAACTTGTGACAAAAAATAATTTATAGAACACTATACATATAATACTAGCAAAACAGATACTCATTGCAACAATCATCATGTAATCTGTAATTATTTAATATGTAGTCTTCAATTTATACTCTATATCGATTATTACTAACATTACCAATTACTAAATAAGGAAGGATTCAAAATTGTCATATTTACATTACATATTTGCGGTTGTAAATTGATATAATTTCTACTATTTTGCACACTCCTTATTAAGTCATAATAAAGTCTATTTTGTAATAATGTTATATATAAACAGAAAAATTATAGTGAATGAAGTTTCTATTTATAGTATATATCGAATTTTACTGAAATAATCAACTACTAAATATGGTTTGATATAACTTAGTAATATATTTTTAAAATAAATTGTTTACATTTAACTACATATTTGGTATTATGTAAATTGATACATATTCGTGTAAGTTACACACTCCTTATTAAGCCTTCTCTATTTTTGAACATTTCTTATTTCGTAACATTTGCGTTTTTAAACAGTAAACATCATAAGAACAGAGAGTATATAAAGTGATGTTCAAATATTATAATCTCACAATCGAACAAACATGTTGAATTGAGTCTTTAGTAATTCGCTATTTTAAAAAGGCACATAAATGCCTCGTAAATCTAATCAAGTGGAAAGTTTTATGAAAAAAAATGTTCGAGATATTAACGAAAGCAACAGTGAGACTAGAGAAAGTGATGCCGATGATGAAAGCGACTTTGAAGTAGTAAAACCATCAACATATAAAAAGAGGAAACCGGTTGTTAAGAAAAAACCACCAAAGAAATCAAAAAAGGATTTTAAAGTTGTGATCTGTAGTAATAACGTGGAAGATGAATCTGTAACAAATAAGTTACAATGTGGACCTAGGGATGGAATTGGAAAGTCAGGTAATCAAGTTATTCTGTATAAATATAGGGCTAAATAAGACAGTGCTAATTGTTTAAAACCCAGATTTAATTAATTAATACCGGATAGACAGACTGCGGAGAACACTAGTTTGGCGCCGTATGCACTCTGCGTAACACTATTTCGTGGAAACGTTTTCAAAGCGTTTTATTGTTTATGTTAACGTCAGTGACTCACAAATTAAAGTGTTTAATTACAACAGTCCGCGACTATGAGTAAACAATTTTGAAGCTAAAAGCGATTCATTTCAAAACGTGGTTTCAGTGAAATAAGTAGTTTTAGACTATTAGTTAAAAAGTGAAAAATTTTATGTTAGAAACTCAACCAAAATGTCACGAAAAGATGGTTCAACGCAAGCAAAGAGGAATTTTGAGAGAAGGGACAGCAAAGAGAGCTCTGGAGACGAGAGCTCTTCAAACCAAAGCAGCAAAGCTACGACTTCTTCGACATTATACTCGGAGGACAAGCGACCCGTTATACGACTGTTAAGTGTAAAGCCGGAGACACGTTTAGCGGCCACAAGTGAACTAAGAGTTACAGATCCAGAGGCAAGGCCTTCGACATCAACAGCGCAACAAAATGTAAGTCAAAAGGCATGAGCAATTGATTATATGAGACCATTAGAATCAATGGTTGTAAAACCGATTACAGCTGTGCCACAAATAACTCCGAGAACTGGGGAAGAGATAGAGCGATCGATACGATTGATCCGAAATTAAGGTTTGAACGCAAACGAAGCGTTATTCGATCGTAATGAGAGGGGCGAAGTTGCACAAGAAGGCTACAACTGGGAGTTGAATTGGCGCAAAAGAGAGCCTCAAGTCTCCGAAGGAGAAGAGGTTCATTCCATCATCGATGAAGGTGTAGAACGACAATCGCCAGTAGAAGCCTATACGGAAAGTCAACCGCCGCCTACGGACAAACAACCGGAGGTTATTACACGCTATATTGAGAGAGCGGAGGAAAGAGATACTATCGGACCGTTTCGATTGACCTATAACGACAAAGGAGAAGATATAATGCAACCTACATACGCTCAAGAGCTCAATAGTGTAATATGTGGACACGTGGCACGTGACTCTTATTTTTGTGGACAAGAGGTCGAACCGCCACACATATTCTGTTATAAATGAATTGAGGAAAAACTGGATTCAATGTGGTCTCGAGATTATGGATGACCAGCAGATGGCTGTCAACGAATTCTTAATTACAGAAAATTAGCTGTTTTGCCAGAGGCTCGGCTAAACGTAAATCATGATTTATACGTACAGTGCCGTAACAGATGTGGCGCTATATTACAATGGCATTCACTGGCACATCATGTTTGTCCAGTGGATCATCGGATCAGTTACGAAGAGCTAGAGGCAAGAGACGAGACGCTAATCAAAGACAGAATTGCAATGCAACGCGAAATAGAAATGCAAATAACTTTGAAAGATGACGCGAAAGACGATGCTTATGGAGCACAAGCAAAATATGACGACAAAGTCACGGAAAATCAAAGATTGCGCTCAAAGCTCAAAGAATTAATAAACGAAAATATAAAACTACGCGATTCCATGGCAAAGCCAATCATGAGAGTAGTGACAACTAGACCTCGAGCGAGAACTGGAGTATGGGCTGCGACAGCGATCATTGCGCCAATGGCTCGGTTCAGGATAATGTGGTTACGACAGTGTCACGAAATATCTCGATCGGGCAAAAGCCAAACGTCTTCATCGCAACGATTCACTACCACAACATAGAATACACGACTCCACCGATCAGAAACCCAGGAAACATTATGATAAATGATTGATAAACGCTAATAGCTCGAGAGATGAAAATCGATTTCAGCGAACACACACTATTGTGCTTTCAGCACAATTACTGCGACGAAGAAAAGGGTAATATGAAAAACCCGGGGCCTTTTGCAAACAAATTGGTAGGTCAAATGACACCTGACCGACGACCGACGTTCATGGTCGTACCAAAAAACTACTCAGGGAAACGCGATAAGAACGTAAGAATGGTTCTCGAAGAGCAAGCCGTTCTCGATATCGCGGTGCGCGTCCCACCAGCATATGCTCCGATTGTCATCGACCCGATTCCGAATAACTGTTGGCTGAAACCGGAGGTTCTTTAAACTAAGAAAGGGGTGTTGAGTCTCTAAATTTCTCTTTATATAATTTATTACTTTATTATTAGTAATTCTTTTGAAATACACTATTAGTTCGTATCCTGTTTCGTATATGCTTTTAGCCCTTTTAGTAATACTTTTCTTTGTTTTCGCTAAAAGCTGTTTGACTCAAAATAGGTTAATCGCTAACAGCTTAATAAAAGCTCGTGGCTCACTCATAGTATATAAATAAGTGTATTCTTAATTAGAGTTATTCGAAAGTAGTATTAATAAAAATATATCTTAAAAGGTTTTTTTATTATATTTGAAGTGTGCGAAGCGCTCGATAATAAATTAGTTAAATCGACCTAATTTTGGAAGTGATTCCGATTTTTACCTTTACAGTACTTATAGTCTTACTATAAGTACAATGACTCATAATAATGTTTAATACAATACAAAACTAATAGTTTTATGTTACTTCCGTGTTAATGTTAATGCTTTGTATTATTAGTATTACACGTGTCACTTATATACTTACTCTCTTAATAAGACGTCTTCATAGGTATCACATGGTTCTTGGTATTCCTCTTCAGTGGTGGCACGAGTTAACGCGGAACACCACAGTCGCTGAGAACTACAACCTTCGACTACTACTAGTCAGATACACTACACTTTGCTATATTTCGATATTATAGGCATATCTATCTCAATTTTATTATATTTTTATATTATTAGACAATTGCTGCATATGACACACAATTGCATTATTATATGATATTTTAGACATTTACAGCATAAGATACTAAATTTAGTTATTTTTTGATATTTTTAAATATTTCATGAATATGCCTGTCAAATAGATTGATAATAATAGACAATTAATTTAGACATTTAAAACATTTTTAAAAATTTTAAAGTTATTTTACTGTAATATTTTAACGATCATTAAATATTTTCTTATTTAACATTTAATGCTTAAATTAATAGAATTATAACCATTTAATACTTAAATTTTCATGGTATTTTGATATTTTTATATCATAATTATTCGAATTGAATTTTAATTGCATTTATTATTTTTAAAATCATTTAAATTTTATTTTTATTGCTATTTTATATTCTGTTATGATTGTATTTTAATTTTAATTAATCAAAATCATTATAAGAAAAAAATTTTGATTTTAAATTATTTTTCTAAAAACAACCTACACTAATTTTAAGAAATAACTATTATTTATATAAAATATTTAAGTTTGAATAATAAATAAATGGTAATAATTTTTATTTACTTCTTAAGATGAACGATTAATATTTATGATCTTGTATTAAGAGAGAAAAGAAATAGCATGTGTTTGTTTTGTTGAAATGAAAATAATTGAAATTTTTTGATTTCTTAAATTTCTTATTCTATTTAATAAATAATTATGTGATATAAAATGATTTTCATGTAAATAATTTACAGTTTATAGAACAAAAATATTTCTTTTTACATAAAGATTTTTCATATAAAAATATAATTTATAAAATATACCGAAAATTTATATAATTCGTTAATTAAATATCATAAAATTATATTTTGTTATACTTATTGTTCATTATGCATAGTGAAATTTTAAAGTAAATAAATTTTTTAAAATTAATAGCAAACTTAATTAAACTAAATTTATAACGGTTGAAATTAAATTATTAAATTAAATAAAATAAACACAACATAAAAAATAATATATATACTGTAAATTTTCTGTGAATAAATGTTCTTATTTAATATCTCTATTAAAGATATTGACTGAAAATTGGAGTAATTTCGGTAATTGTTTATTTTAAAAGTTTCAAATATAACTTTTTCTTTTAATTTAATTAAAATTAAAATATAGTTATTAGTAAAATTAAAAACAAGTTTAATTTAAATTTATTTGCCAATAGTAGGTCACGCCGTCGGCGAATATTTTATTCCACTTATTAGATTCAGTCTATCATATAAAAATGAGAAACAAAAAAACCTAAAGAAGAAAACAAATTTGTTAAAATGAAATTTGTTATGCGAATAATTGAATTCATACACAAATGAAAAGAAATTTAATATTATCATATCTCGGTTTTCTGTAAGACTATGTATGAAAGTACGTAGGCTTGCCAGAACGTCCATTTTGCACTGGATTGTCCAGTTTTATGATACCTGTCCAGTAAAACTCAAGTGCAAATATTGAACATATAAATGCCTAATTTATGTATCCAGTTTATAATCCAGTTCATATTTGTGTAATATTTATAAAAATCCAGTTTTTACTCAAAAATGTCTGGTCAGTCTAAAAGTACGTGAATGTAAAAAATTTTTTATCATAAATAAAATAAGATAATTGTTTATTAATAATTTAAATATGTTATATGTAGATAAAAATATGCATTTACTTTTAATTGCTTTGTTTCCATTTTTAATTTTTATGCTATTTCTATATTTTCAATTTGTGACTTTGTTGTGAGTTCTTGACAATGCTGTACAGTAACTTCAATAGATTGAGTGTTGTATGGAGTTAGGATATGGGAATTTGATCTAAGCTTCGTGTCGAAGTGTGACTTAGCAGAAGTGTGAATTGCGTTAAATCACAATCGTGAATTTCTATCAACTCATCTGTCCAGTGAGGAATTTCAAGTTCTGTGGAGTCTATTGACTTTGTTGTAGTTTTTGACTGAGCTGAATTTTTATAAAGCGCTTAATTTTGATTCTCAGTATTTAAGTTTTTTCTTGCAAGTACTTTATAATTAAGAGTTGAAGCAGTGTTTTCTAATTTGCTTATAATTAATATAACGCTAGCACTAGGTTTGTTGTTTGATACGACTTTAATGTTTGGCTTATCTTTTTATAATACAACCCTGCTTTGTTTTGGATCGAAAGTTGAGGACAGTCATAATTCAAATTGGTTTATGAATGCGAGTTCAACTCCTTTGAAGGTGACTGTTGCACTGTGCGATTAAATTCATGTGCATCATATTTCATGCAAATTTTAATAGCATTTAATTTTCTAGATTCAGCTAGATCTTCGTGAAGTTATATTTTTGCCGCTTTCAAAAAGTTCTTTGCTATTAATCTTTCACAAATGCCATCGTATTTAACGATTGATAGTTTGAATAGCGGCGTTAATTATATTTCATTTAGTTTAATTCCCCGCATTACTCGAAATCAATATGAAATATGGGGTAAGTATTACTATTATAAATCGATTAATCATTTATATTATAAAATTATTAATAATTTTAATTTCTAATTCATAACAAGAATCATTAAATAACTTAATGTTGTAAAACATAATTAACTAATACAATAATTGTGAAGTGTTTCGACTCTATCGATGCTTTCAAACAAATTCTTTATAAACTATATGACAGTTACGTCACAATTTTGCTTTTTTTATTTTATTAGATAAACAAAATAAGAATCAAATTCATTAGATTTTGATAATCGTAATGATTTTCACAAATATTTTTGAGGGTTTATTTGTGATTTATTAATTTACGAATTCATCTGATATTCACGCAAATTATAATTTTTCTTTGATAATTTTTTGAAAATAATTCAAATAAAACAACTGTTAGCTTAAAATACTAATATTAACAACATTTTAATTAGACTTTTATTACAAACAGTTGGTGTCACTTGTTTAATAATTTCGATTTTACTCAATCGAAGCATTTTTAATTGTATTTAATTTATATGCATTTTTAATGCTTATCGTTGATGCCAAAATCTTAAAACAATTCTATTATCAATATTTTTAGTATTTTAAATTATTAAAAGCTTAGAATTAAATTATTTATTAAGAAATATTTAATAAATTGTGCATCGCTTTACAAGATATTCTAGAATATTCAAACCCTTAAAACAAATAAGATTATTTTCCGTTTTTATTAACAGAATTGTGTCTTTACAACACTAAATTTTAATTGCTATTAAAACTATATATTATTTAATTAAGAATGCATTTAAACATTTGAAAATAATATTTCATTGTAACTATTTAGTTTTAGTTTTGTTTATGTTATTAATTCTATGTTAATTGAATTAAAAGTTTCAAATACATAAGATCATCATTTGAGTCCCAAAAATAACGATAAAATTCTAATTAAAATAATCGAACTTATATTCTAACATTATCTGTGATATTTTGGAAAAATAATGTAAAATATTGATTGTTTTATGCATAATAATATTAGATGGAATATAATTAGATGCCATAAGTTTTACCAAATTCAGTCATTTAGCTAATAATTAAAATTATTTTTTAGATAAGATTGAGAGACCTTGTAATCGCTGTTATGTGCAATCGCGTAAACTTTTCAATGCGTACACTAATAGAAGGTAAATATGAGCGATAAGTGGTTAATCGCAATTAAGAGTTAATATTTAAACAAATATTTACAGAAAAACTCATTCTTTATTTAATAAATTATATCTTAGTTTTATGTTTTACAAAACAATAAATTCAAAATACGACATGTAACTAGACATGCCAGACGTCCTGTTTTGGGCTGGATTGTCCAATTTTATGATAAATATGACAGTGTAAATTATATATGTTTATTAAGAAATCTTTATTGTCCAGTTCATGTCAAGTTATTTAAACTAATTTTAAGTAAAATTCCAGCTTTACTCAAAAATTATATGGCAGGTCTACATGTGACACAAATGTATATAATTATGTTTACAATGAAGGCGCGTTGTATGGAATTTGTAGTTCTAAGTATTTGTTAATTTTCAAAAGGGTAAGTGAATATGAATGTATATGTTTCTTTTAAAAAGATGTGAAATATATTTAGAGTAAGAAAAGCAATTACATTAAAATATAAGAAACTCTTGTTAAGAATATATCTTAGTAAATAATATGAATTTCGAATCGATATACAAACATTTGCTGATACTAATTATTATATAAATTAATTTTACCTTTTGGAATCAAGTTAATTATTTATAGGTTAGTTTATAAAGAAATATCGATAAACTTAAATAATTGTATTATTAATTGATTTTTTATGAAATCAAAAACAAAGAAAATTCAATAATTATATTTAGGATGACTTTATTACTTCAATACATTAAATAATCTATAAACAAATTCGAAAATAACTAGTTTTTGTTTGTTTTAATTTTGGTAATTATAAAGGCAGTAAAAATTGTTAAATTAAAAATTTTTTAAAAAGAATTAAACAAATAAAGAATTAAAAATATAGATGTTTTCTTACTTAATGTTTTATTCTATCCATTTATTCTCAATTTTTTGAAAAAATTTAAATAAAACATTAATATTGTGATGTTTTGTAAATTTTTTCAAATATTACTATGGTTTACTGACTATTGAAAAATTTAATAAAATTCTAATTATTTATAAACCAGATTTTTCAGATTACTATTGATTTCATATTATTATTAGAGTATAATTTTGATTTGAACTGCATATTACAATAACTATAAGTTTACTTTAATTATTTATCGATAAAAAACTTTTTATCAAAAGTAGTAAGTGTCAGTTTAGAATCTCACTTTAACATGGGATTTCGTTATCTTGCGCTAAATCAGTTTTTAGTGCAGTTAAGGCATGGTCCTGTATTAGCTATAGCAATAATATGAATGATATAGATATTGTTGTAATATGTATGGTAGTATCGGAGTAGTATATGCTCCTTTATAAGTAAAACTTAAATGTAGTGTATGAATCTCGAGCAGAAGATATAGCGGAAGATGATGTAAGCGCTGATGTAAAACAGAAATAACTCAATATAATTGAAGAAAGAGAACGAAGTGAAACATATGGATTAGCGACGCAAATAATGCATAAAGAAGACGGAAAACATATTTGATAACGGTAAACATCAAAATTAAAGATGGCTTAGGTAACGGACCTAGTGGTGTACTTAAAAAATTGAAACGTATGACAATAAACAATATATAATATGGATTCATTTTAGTGATAACTGTGTAGGAGAGAAAACTAGACAAAAGTACCAATTTTCAATACAAAGTAGTGGAAATTATCATACTTGGACACCTGTCGAAAGAATAAATTGAGATATTCCAATGAATAATCCAAAATTTAGAAAAAATGTAAGAGTTAAAATAACACAATTTCCTGTTGTTCCTTCTGAAGCACTAACCATTAATAAAGCACATGGACAAAGTTATGACGAAGTAGTTATCAACATTTCTTCTAAAGATAAACGGCTTTATCTATCGTATGTATATGTTGCATTAAGTCGTGCTCGAACAGCTAATAATCTCTACATCAATGGAGACTTTTCAGCCAAGAAAAACCTACGCTGTAATTGCAGTTGATACAGAAGTCACTCGAATAAGAACAGAGACTAAATTGAACTTTTCACTTAACTTCTTATGCGACGTCAAAACTATTGGAATAAAAATTATTTATCACAACGTACAATCATTAGAGAAAAATTATAAAAATATTCAATCCAATATTAACTACATAACCGCTGATATATTACTATTTGTTGAAACGTGGCTTTTGGGAGAAGAAAAAATTAATATTGATAAACACAATTATATCTCAAGCTTATAAATAGTCTACAAAATAGCATTTAAAATATAAATTAGCATTATAAATACCATAAATAAATTCTAAAATTAGCATTTCTTGTATTTATTTTTATATTTGCAATAAATAATATTTATAAATGAAGCTTAATGATTCAAAACTTCTATATTATTTAATAAAGAAGTTATTTAATATCAAAGCTAAAGATTAAATTATTATATTTTAATACAAACTGTAATATATTAGTATTAAGTATTTGTTAATACAAAAAGTAATTAATTAACTGTTTATATTCAGGGCATACAGGATTGGATGCCAAAGGCCAAGTCTATTAAAGTTCAAGAACTTGTTCTACAAGTTCGTGGATAACAATCATGTATGCGTCATTATTTTTTATTGTAACTATTTTTGTTTTTATCTTGATATTCAACAATCAAAAAAACATAACCGTAATTTTAGCTCACTTTGACTAAACGAGCGATTATATTTAGAATCCATCCGTCTGTCTTTGATCAGTCTTTAAATTTATTAAAGGATTTTATTCTTTATATTAATAAAAAAATATTTTTACACTTTAGCTCTAATCCTGGATAAATAAAACCCCTTGACACTACTCGCTAAACAAAGTGAGCTAAAATTATGTTTATTAATATACTGTTTTTAAATGGAATGACTGAACTAACTCATTGTTGTTAATAATACGATTTTGTAAAACATAACAACCATTTTTGCAGAACATAACACAAGTGGATAATATGATAATAAATTACTTTAAAAGTATAATAGTAAGCATATATATTCTACTAATATATAACACAAAATAACTTTAGTAACTTTAATTTGCTTTATTAGAAATAGAGATTAAGTAAAATCATAGCCAGTATAATATCAAAAAAGATGAATTAGTCAAAGGTAATTGTAGTAGTCCTTTCTATTGTTTAATTTTTAACATTAAATACTTATTCCGTATAATATTATAGCCTTACAAAATAGTATATGCCTAAAATGATTACTATACTGTAAAAATTTTTCAAATGTCATAAAATGGACAATTAAATATTATTTATGTATTTTTGCCAAAAATTGCATATGACACTGAATTTAGTTATTATTTGCTATCTTTATTTTAGTATTTAAAAAAGTTTAGTTCTGATAATGAATTAATAACATTTATTTTATAACGATAATATTTTGTTCCTTATTTAAATTTTATCGAATCATACTTAATTTAATTTATGTAAAGAGTTGAAGTTTTTTACATATTACTATATTAAATTTTTAAACTTCATTTTTACCCAATAAAAATTAAATAACATAAATTTTTAGTAATTGTTTGGTGGCAAAAAGTTTTATTTTAAGTAATGTTTAAATTAAAATATATTAAAAATAATTAAAACAAGAAAGAGTATGAACATACACAATGAGCTCTCTTGTTTTATAATCTGAGTTATTTCAAAAGAATAGTAAATATTTTAGAGCATTTTATATTTTTTGGAATTTTAATTATAGTTTCTATTGTTAGCCAACTTTGTTAATTTTTATTTTAATAAATTAGTAGTTTTTTAGTTATATAATATATTGTTGTAAAAAGCACTTCAATCATTGTATTGAGAATTTTGATCATATTAATACCTTATAATTTTTTGATTAAAAAGAGCTAATTACGGTGAAAAAATGAATTATAACTAAAATTATTATATAGTTTCAATATTCCATTTTGAGATACTTATCATAATTATCTAATTGATATTTTGTTAGTCAACATAACAATAATTTATTTGATCATAACTTGAACAGAGATGATCAAAAATTAATTCAAATTATCAAAACTAGGATTTATATCTTAATTAAGATCTTTTTTGTTCATACTTTTCTCTATCAATGTCATATGCTAATTAATGTTGTTCAGTCATGTATGGTATTAAGAGTTGACAAGTCGAGAGGTTGTCAAACAATGTTGGCTTATGAAAACCTAAAATTGTATGAAAAGTAAAAACTGTTATCAATTTATTAAAATAGTTTAGCATATAAGAAAATTACTTTCTATAATTGGATTACAAGAAGTCACGTATTTAAAGATATATTTTATTAAGTTCTAGACAATGTTAGACTCCAAGTTCTTAAATTATAAGTTATTTAATCTAATATTTTGATTGAAAATTCATTTTAGCTTAAGATAAATAAAATAATTTTTCACATTACATAAATATATTGAAAACTTATTAAATTTTCTCAAAACTAGATTACATTCATTACAAGATCCGTTGATCTAATAGCATGATAAAAACATCAGAGCCAATAATTAAAATTATTGTTTACAGTTTATATTTCACATTGAAAACAACTTCACACATCATTCGACTGTTTACATCGAAATTATGAACTATGCTGCAATATATTTGATGGATTAAACTGAATTTTCACTCTGGGGTTTGCATTGCTAAGAGTTGTAGGGCTAATAAAAATTCATTTTACCTTGAAATAAATATAATAAGTATATTTTAACTAACTTTTTATTTTCTTTTTATTGTTCTTGAATTTTAGGATATTAAGGTTTATTCAAAAAGTTTCTTATATGCAATTGCTAAATAAATTTAAATTCAGATTAAAATAATTTGCTTTAATGAATAAAAGCAAAATTACTTAGTAGACACACAGACATATAAACATACAGTCAAACATACAAAATCACAGACAGAATAACAGACAGAAACTCAGGCTGACACACAGACTGACACACAGACTGACACACAGACATACAGACATACAGACATACAGACATACAGACATACAGACATACAGACATACAGACATACAGACATACAGA
>JAQGAW010003456.1:0-12511 GCA_034698025.1 Phthiracarus crinitus | reverse complement strand
AATTTTACAAGCTCAACTTACACTGAGCTTGTAGCTTGAGCTTCAAGCTCCTGAACATAAAAAAATCGAGCTTCAAGATCAGCTCAGCTCAAGCTAGCTTAAGCTCACTCTTAGCTTTTTGCCATCTCTATATTAGATTACTATTAGCGTATATGATTATGCTTATGAATGGTTTTTACTCGAAATAGTTTTTATTGTTATTTTATACAATAGATTATCCAATTTTATCGTATTTTTATTATAATTTAATAGATTTTAACTCTATTTTTGATTATTTGAAACCCTTTTTAACAACTATGTAATCAATTTTTAGACTTTAAAAACCCAATTTTAGCCCATTTTAAGCCATACTTTGTCCATTTTAAGCATTTTAAAACGCAGTTTTGTCCTATTTTAAGATCATATTTAGTTAATTTATATCCATTTTTGGCCATTTTAATGCCATTTTTAGCCCATATAAAGCCAGATAGGAGTGTTTTCAACAATGATTTTTTGAAGATAGGAGTCCTTTTTTATCGAATGGATTCTTTTTTTTAAAAAAAAATCCCTTATTAAACATAGAGAAAAAATCCCTTACTAAATATAGAAACGGTCCACATACAGACAGACATACAGACGGACATCTCAAATCCAATAGCTAACTTTTACAAAGTGATCGAAATATTTGATAAAACAATATTAAATAAAATTAAAATCAATTTATAATTGATGTAACACGAAAGTATCTTTTAAACTTATTAATTAGAAGCAGATATTAAACATATATGTAATAATTATATCAAATATTTTAAGTTTTCCCTTATGGTAAAACATAATCTTATAATTAAATAAATGTACTTGATGTTTTTAATAATACTAACTAATATTTAAAATTAAAAAATTGTGATAGATAATTACTGTGTCCATGTGAAAGGAACAAAAGATTTTAAGAATTTTTTGTACTTTTCAGGTGGGGAATTGAAAGGTTTAAAATTATTGACCCTATATGTACTATATAGTGAAGCCCTACACTCCTAAGCATAGCAGTTCCATACATCCGCATAAAGGATATACCATTTAGAGCGCATATTTAAAATAGCACATACTATGCTATGATTGTATTAACCAATTAAAAAAGCTATGAGCAGCACTAAACTTTAGACCGCTGCCTAGTACTCACGATCTCATCGAGAGGCTTTAGTCTGTGCTCTCACTAAATTTGAGTGCCGTGTTCACAATAATGATGCAAAAGGGATGGGCATATTACAAACTTTCTGTAACCGCCGTTCTATTATTTAAGCCATAACACAGTGAAATATCTCTCAGTTAAACAACATCTTAACTTATTGTTTCGTCCTTAAACTAAACTCTTATACTCTATTCTATTACTCTAATTCTAAACTATTCTTAAGTTCTCATTATAATCTTCACTGTATCGAAAACTTCTTATAAATATCTTTATTCAACTTAAAGTTTCAGTAATTTATTAAGTGAAGTAAAAGCCTAATTTACAAATTTAATTTGACGACCGTAATGTCTGGTCGTCTAGCGTCCGAAAAAATTTTGAAAACTATTAAAATTCATCAAAACTAAATCAGCCTTTCATTTGGCACCCAAAGAAAAGGGACTTGAAAATAAAAGCGTAATACTCAACTGCTGACTATTGTTTTTCAATATCTGTTAATTCGGAAGAAAAATTCTGGTTTGCTGATATCGTCTAAAGTGTTAAAACTTAATAACTTAATTCATGAACTTTTGGCTAAATTTGTGATACTGGACTCTTTCAAATAATCAAAACCAGTTATTTGTCGCCTCAGACTAAATCAGTTTGCAAAGCCGAAGACGTCAAACTTTTTGGAAGTAAAAATAAATGCTGTTGAAATTCATCATATCTTTAAAGCATTGACATCAGTTCGAACTCAAACCAATACAAAGATCAACTGGAGTTACAAAGAATTAGGTGAGGACATTTCTGAACCTGTTTTCGTGAAACTTTGATTCGTGAAACAGAAATAAACCCAACTTTGATAGAGAAAAATTACTTAAACTAATTGATAACTTTAATGAATCCGTGGAAGTGAAAGAATTTATAGAAATCTTAGATTTGGCGGGGACTTTGTTATAACCCCAAAGCCTATTGATGTGCTGCTAGAAACACCTAAAGAAAGATCTAGCTGTGAGACTGAAATATGATTACGAAAATAAAAATGATAAACAAAACTCAATAAATAAACTCAATTTGCTTATGTTATAATATTTTTTGAATTTAAAGTTTATTATTATTTAAAACAATGTATTCAGACCAATTAGAATCTACTGCTTACTAACAAAGAAGAGTTGATTCGATGAGCGTTTTATTGCCGTTAACACTCCCCGAATCGGAGTCAAATAACGATACTCTAAAGTTTATCTTATAATATTAAAAATTAAATTTTTTTAAAAATTTACTTACAATTATTGTCATTTATTGTCGTGATGTAATGTAAAGTGATGTCCAGTAATTTTAACATATACTTTTAACATATACAAAACCGAATCGACAATACGTTTTAGACAATTATAAAATTAAAAGCGATTACAGTGTAAACGAATTGTCAACGAAGAAATTTTTAAATATTTTTTAAAAAATAAAAAATTTACTTATTTTAAGAAATTACTTTAAATATAATTAAATATTACAAGAAAAAATTCAAATTTAAAATAATTATTTTCTATTCCAATTCCTATTATAATTTTTGCATATTTCTATACTATTCTTATTCTATTCCTATTTCCGTTCTAACATTCTATAAAACTAACGGAAATGCAACTGATAGAAAACCATGAAAAAGTTTTGATTAAACAATTTATTGTTAGGTCAAGTTTTCGGTCGATAACTTTAACTGAAAAACAATAGTCTATTTTTAATTCTGTTAGTCTAAGCTTTTTATGTGTAAAGTCTCATAATTTTAGTGCTTATCAACTTTATCTTACAAATAAATAATTTTTGAATATCTGCATAATCGTTTAGATATTTGGTGCCAAAAAGCACTGTTTCATGCCTTAAAAATGGGACAAAACACTTCCATATATGGATTTATATATAACTCTCAGCTTTTACAACAAAGTAATCCTAGAATTAAATACAAAATGGCTCGAATTTTAGCTGCAAAATATTATTTAACTGCTCGTATCGATGCTTTCGGTGAAAACACTAATAATAGTGATCACGGACTCAAACAAAGAGCAAAATTAGAGACGAGTTTAAAGTATTTAGAAGATGGAGGGTATAAACAATAAAATGGAAAATGAAGCGCAAGAGTTAATAAATATGAACATATTATTAGTAACAATGATGCGAATAACGTAACTGTTTCATTCACCGCCAAAATTAAGTTCGAACATAAAGAGGATGTGACAGACAATGTCAAAGTAGAAATGGAATCAATACTTAATTGAGTTAATAGTTATCATCGTATATTTATTGTGATTTATAGTAACTTATTAGTATATTTTTAATCAATGTATTAATCGTGTAAAATATTTATGAAAATTGAGAAAACATTCCCTTATTTATAACATTATTGATAAATCTTTTAAGAACAGTATTATCGAATCGAAGATATGCTTCAGTTTTTAAAACATTGGAAATGTTAGTTATCATATAATCAAACGTATATTTTTTTAAATCTTCAAAATTATTGTTAGCAGCGAATGAATAATAAGTGAAAACATTACTGATATTTGTTACGCATTTCATAAGTTCAATGCATTTTTGTTTCAAATTGTCTTCGAAAAAAGAATCCGATAAATTTTATAAATAGATTAAATGTTTTGATTGTATATCAATAGAATTGGTGTAAAGATATTTGAGAAATGAATAGTAAACTGAATATGAATATTGAGTTATTTCTACTTCTTTTACATTACTTTTGAGCCAAACATTGTCTGCAAACATAGCTTCGAAATGTTTGCAAACTGTTTTCAGATACCATTTTTCTGTGCTTAAATGTATTTGCCATCGATTTTAAACGCGATATCACTGCAATCTTTTTTATTAAATGATTTTTCTAGTTTTTCTATTGGTGTTAGATTTTCAAAACTTTTCTTGAAGTAATACGTTAGATATTCATATTTATTAAACATAGCGAATAGCGAATGCTTCGTCTATATCAGTGAATGGCGTTTTCTCTGGTATAGTAATGACTTCGTTTGTCCAATGACCCCAACTATAACAAAATCCGTCATTGGATAAACAAACTGATATGAAGTTCTGATGTTATTGAAACGCAATATCAATAAATTTAGTTTTAATCTCTAATTTGGTTGAAATGCTTTCATATTTATTGCCTTCATCTCCATCTACTTTGCAAATATTCTTTCCAAACACAAATATATCTCCATTTTCAGATAATAACGCATTACATTTTGTTTGACATGTAATCGAAGATATTTTAATATCATTTAAATTTCCAACTTTAATGGGAATGAATTGATTTCTATTGTCTCCATTACCACACTGTCCACAATCATTTAAACCCCAACTGAATACCTGTCCATTATCTGTGAGCGCTAATGAATGATATTCACCACAAGATATTTGAGTGATTGTATGTAACTGTAAACCATTAACTTTAATGGGATTAGTATTATGTTTGTTACTTACATCACACCCCCATTCAAATACTTCTCCGTTTTGTGTTAACGCTAAGCAGTGATGCGAACCACATTTAATATCAATAACATACTTTTCTAATAAACCATTAATAATAACTGGTTTAAAACAATCGGCTTTAGTGCCATTTCCAAGCTCTCCATATGAATTGTTACCCCACGAATAAATATGACCATTTTTGGTTAATGCAAATAATGATCCCGCAGCCGAGTTATTTATTGTTATAATTTTTTTGTTGCAAAGTTCTGCAACTAAAGTAGGCTTGTCTACTAACTGTTTATGACCCAAACCAAGGCCACCATACAAATTGTCTCCATATGCATATACTTTATCATCAATAGTTGCAAATATAACTGCTTCACCTCGACGTGTAATAATAACAAATATAATTTGTTTTAATAAATCCTTATTTAATTTCTTAATTATAACGCATTCATTAATATTATTCATGATTTTAGATATTATTCGTATTAATAATGTTCTAAATAAACATATTTAAATAAAAATTAATAAAAAAAATTATTTAAATAAAAATCAAATTAACATTCCTTTATGTTTACGTGGCTGAGTTCTACTCGAGATTTTTTTCAAATATATATTACACTAGTGTTATTGTCGGGATTGGGATTTTTCGGGCCAACTATTTGAGTCGAACTTGAAACTTTAATTTATATTTTCTAAATACCTAAAATAATGTAAATTTATAAAGGACCTAAAATTTTATGTATGAAAAAACAAAAAATATGTGCATAAACATGCACGTATAAATCGAAAAATATTTATTCAAATTATATAATTGGCGCTATATATTTAAGTGTCGTATTTTTAGCTAAATCTTTTTGGGATTTTACAAATATCAGACATTAAAATATTTTATCGTATTTAGTTTGGTAGTTTTGCAAAATTTTGTAAGTTTTCCTACTGGAATCAGAAAAATTCAAAATTTAATATGTTTTTAAATATTTTTTGAATAGTGCATATGCTACAAAGTAATCAAAAATAATTTTAATCTATAGTTAAAAATAGCCACATTTTTAATTAAAATAAATATTTTATATTACGTTGATAAAGATTGTAGCTCTAATTTTTATAAAACGTGATATCACTATGGTCTAATCTATAAGTAAATAATATGCTATCACTCCTTTGATAAGTTATTGAACACAATGCAATACGATATAAGTTATATATATGAAAGATTTTAGCTCAAATATAAATTATGTATCTATCCTAAAACAAAAATTAATTAAATGATTAAGAAAATATATATTTGTTTTTTTTTCGTTATTTAAATTAATTCTAACTTTTTAAAGAGATATTATATTTCTATAAATGATAATAAAAGTACATATATTAGATTAATTAATAAACAAGAAAGATACGGTCATAATATCTGATTTTGAAGTTTAGTTTTTAAATAGTTTTTGTCGCTTGTTCTAATAAGTTATAATTTGATGATAGCATTAACGGAATATGTCACTCTATTTAGTTATTAAATGATTTTATTAGATAAAATCGGTAGATGCAACTCTATTACATCATTTTTTGATTTTATAATACATTTTCGGCTGATGCCAGTCTATATCGTAATTTTTAATATTATTAGACAATTGTAGCAGATGACAATTTCGTTATTATATAATATTTTATCAATACTGCCATATAAATATTGTTTTATACAATTGATTTTTTTTCATATTTAAAAATTTTTTTTTCAACAATGTAATAGACAATTTTTATAAGCTTTTTTTAAATATTTTCCAAAACATAGAAGGATTTTATGTATTGTTTTAACTACATTTATTATTATATAAAGCAATTTTTTAAACTTTTTTACCTCTTTTATAATTATTGGAGTCTATTTAAAATCATTAAATAAATATAAAGAAACGTTAATCCCATAAATAAATATAGAGAAATCTTTCCTTAATAAATATAAAAGGTGTAACAGATAGTCGGATAGACAGATAGATAAAAAAAGTCTTTTAATAAAATTTACTTAATTATTTTATCTTTGTATAAATTATATTCTATTAGGTCTGTGTACTTTGTGTACAAGTTGTTAAAAATAAATTCTTTCTCTTTTATCCGCCGTTGTTTTTTAAAATTCAATTAAGCATTAAATTTTAAACTCTGCTGCAATCTTTACTATAAATAAATAAATATCATATGCAACAAAAAAATATAATTTTGGATATAATTATTCAAAATTTGTATAAACTAATTATATCAATAATTTGAAAAATTTTTTTGACTAATTTTAATTCAAAAACATTGAAATTTTATTGAAGAATAATTTAATTCAAAAAAAAATTTCAAATCTAAAACAATACATTAGTTTACTTATGGACTTTTGGAATAATTTTCCATTTACACTTATTATATGTGACATATTATAAGTTCATGCGATAAGTCTTGAGTAATGTTAATAGTTATGCTTTTGTTTTATTATTTACTTGTTTTGTGCATTACTAATCGATTTGTTTAATGTTTTAGTTTTTAAATTCTTAATATCTTTTAATGATTGATTATGTTTTTATTGTTTAAATCATTATTCTTGTAATCGCTATCAGACTGATATGTCGATAGTTAATTTGCGACTGTTTTGTTTCAAGATCTCAATTAATAAATAAATTTTTTGATTAACAGATAAAAATGTAATAATATTATTTACTAAAATTTTAAATTAAGTATTAGCCATAGCAACAACCACATAGCAACCGGATTTCGTATTTGCAGTCAGTAATTCTCATTTTGTGAATATGCTGGTGCGCTCTATTGAAATACTCATTAAAGCTTTTTTGTTTACAGCAATGTATACATTGCATATATTACAGTCTATTAAAATAATGTAAATAGCTGCAAACGAAAATCGGGGAGAATATCATTAATTTTATCGAAACAAACAGATTAAAATCTTTTTGAATATGAATTCCCCCTCCGGAGGCGGGTTTTAAATCTAGTATATGTATAAAGAAAGACCATATGAGGATCCTATATATAAATAATTGTTATACAATTTAGTAGATTTTTACATTTTTCAGATTGAAAATATTATGTCGTAAAAATATATCTCATACATCAATGAATTAATTCTTTAATAGAATTAAGTAATGATAAAATTTTGAATAATATTGTTTGGATTATTAAATTCATAATTACTATTTAAAAATGCATTTTTATAAAACAGCATAGTTGTGTTAACAGAAAGTTGAATATATATATATAATCAATGCCTTTATTTTGAACCATTTATTAGTAAGAAAAACACGAAGAATAATAATTACGACAGTAATCAATACATATTTTTAACATTACTTAACGATCGTCTTTATGGCACTTATTATGTGTATATAATTGGAGTTATGCTTTCATTATTAGTTTTTATTAGGACAACCGTTTGGTTATTCGTTTAGCTTAATTCTTTCGAATGAATTTGGTTATTTAATTAATAAAGGAACTGAAAATTATGCAGATATTGATACATCGAAGTTAATTATAAATTATGTCAAATATTATGCATGGTTGGATGAAAATACAAATTTTTGTGATACTGTACAGTCTGACCCCGATTATAGCACCTCTGATAATAGCAAATTTCGATTTTAGCAACAAAATTTTGTTGCACCGATCCTTCCAATGGGTTCTGTAACGTTAAAGCTATCGGATTATGGCAACTCTGATTATGGCAAAACCTTGATTATGGCAAACAATTTTTGATGCACATATTACATAGATAATGCCTCGATTATAGCAAATTTTAAGGAAAATTTCTATTTTTAACTATGACTTACACAAATTTCTATTTTTGTGTTAAGCAAAAGTCATAAACAGACTATTATTTTCCTGGACTAAAAAGTTATTAGGGAACATAAAATTAATTAAAACCTGGAATAGTCAAAGAAAAATGTTTTTCAACTTTCAAGCACAAAATATTTATAAAACTAAATATATTTTTAAAATAAGCATATCTTTATAACTTTTGTTATCATTTGCTTAGGATTAATTGCAGAAACACTGAAACTGTTTCCTAAGTTACCATAACTTCCGAACACATTTGTAGATGAAATTGGATGCAGAAATGGCATAATCATACTTGTGTTACCAATTTGATTGTTTTGACTATTCGTCGGATTTTTTATGTAATTTATTAATTTATTTAATGATGCGATCTCATCAGCGAACTGTTTTTCATTAGTTTTTCTTAAATCAGATTCAATTTTCAATTGATTCCTCAAATCATCACAATTCGCAGTACATGTTAGCAACTCATCGTTCAATTGAATGATTTCTTGTTCTTTAATTTTAAGCTTGTTTTCTAATGCTTGCATAATTTGATTATATGTTGGATCTGTTTCTGAAGTTTCGTTCAAAATTTCAAACAATTCCTTAGTTTCCAAATTTAGTAACGCTTTATTCAGATATATTTCAGGATGTTTTTGCCTATTTTCTCGCGTATAATATTTGTGTATCCTTTTGTCGGATATTTTAGTCTCTGACATATGCTGTTCCTAAAACACCAAAATGAATGACTGCTGTGAACGGTAAAACCTCCACCAATGAAGGGAGCTGTTAGTCGGATGTGTGCGAAGACAGACCAGACCTAACACTCGTCTGGGGGTGTGTACGACACCGGGATCTCATCCACAGAAGAACACTTCAAATGTGTTAAAGACTGAACCGAATCAAAACACTTAAACTCAATTCTAGGAAGCACTGACTCACAATAACATATGCATTAAACCATTAACTATTTTACTGATCAAATAAAATATTTTATTGATACTTCTTTCGTATCCGTTTATTTAATTTAATTATCGAATGTTTGCTTCTATCGCAAACCGAATTAACTAATTAAATATACGCACAGTTTATTTGCAATTAAAATGAAGATTTTATTTATCAAAATACATATTGAAAATCAGTACAAATTATATCGTAATAACAAAACGTGTAATACACAACTTATCGGAGCAACGGCTCAACAACAAGTGAAGTATAACTTCAACTTTAATACAAAAATTCGTTAAATTACAATTAGTAATTATGACTGAAAAGTCACATATAAAAACATTTGCTGTCAAACAGCTTGAAAATTTTAGTTATTCATAAAAAAACACTTTAGATTTCACAACTCTATTAAACGTTTTAAGAGTTTAAACTATAAATATGCAGAAAACAATAATTGTGAGCTTAAGGTTCAGAATTTCGCGTGATTTCGGAGTTTAGCGTCCTTCAACCCTATTCACAATACACATAAACATATCACAGGCATAGCACAATCACCAAAAGTGTGGAAATACATGGCCATCATCTATCTGTAGGACTATTTTCCAACAATCTTATATTAACATTAAAAGGTCAATTGTTTGCCAATTATATTTAATTTTTATATTTTATTGAACATTGCATTTAAACTATATATGTTAGCACTTCAAACAATGTTTCCGTTTGTTTCGATTGTTTTTTTCTACTTGTCGAGTAAACAAAAACTAAGTGTCAATTATTGCATGAAAATGTATAAATATTGTTTTTTTAACCTGAAATTATTATATTAAAAGCAATTTAGAACCTGGCAATTACCTCGAGAACTGTTTAAGGTTTTAAACTTTTATTTTTTAAAAAAAACTTAATTATAAAGAATGAATTTTTTAAAACTTGTCTTAAATCGAATTCTCAATAATTCTAAAAAATTCTCAAATAAAAATTTTATACTCCAAAATGCTTTCATTATAAATCCTTTCATGTTATCTAGTAACTTTAAATAACTTCTTATATTATTTATATTAATTTTTTATTTAGATAATCTTAAATTTTTTAAGATTATGCACAACATGTGTCATTTAGTGTCAAACAAGTCTTAAACAATTATTTAACATTTTTATGTTACCCATGTTAAAGTCTATTAAATTAATATAGATTGAAAAAATTAAAATATGTATCTTTAATGACATAGAAAAATAATTTTAATTTATGAAATTTAATATAAATATTTAAGTTTCTAATTGGCTAATAAATTGTTTAAGAGTTTTAAAGCATTGATTAATTTTATGTATATTTGATGAATGGTAATGATCTAATAAATCGTCAAAATTATTTGTTTATTCACCTAATCCATAATAGTTGTCCAGGTAATATTGTTGAGACTTGCTTAGTGACTCTTCTATGGAATCTTCATTATGGATTATAAGGGCAATTCTCTTACATATGGCTTATCAGGAGCAAAAAATAATACATGTGTCAATCCTTGTGTCCATTCAAACGAATTTTCTTCGCCCAAGTGGTTGTTAGTCTATGATTAAAGTTTAATTTATAAAACATTTTTGTGAAAATCAATTTTTAATACACTCTTTAAGATCATATAAATTTTAGCGTAAAATAAATCTAAAGAATTAAGCACTCACAACATTTGATTGTCGCATAAAAAGAAATTAATTTTTTAAATAAGAATAGTATATTTTAAAGATGTTTTTCAGCTATGTTTATAGATGTTTAACCCGACGGATTTCTTATCGGTTCGGTTCGGTGACAATTTTTCATTAATCGATTCAGTCCGGGTTGAATAAACTTCTTTTAATAAGATAATAGTTTTTAATTTTTCTATTATTAAACGTTTTTATTACTTATTATATTTGACAATTTTTGGATTTACGGGTTATCGGGTTTCTTATCTGTACGGTTAGGGTAGTTTATCAAATTTCTAGGTTCATTTCGGGTTAAATAAAAGATATGGCGGTTCGAGTAATGTTGAAAAACTACTACTCGTGAACATCTTTATTATATTTAATATAAAAATATTAAAAATTCTATAAGAGTTAATGTGTGATTTTTCGTCGAGCGCTCATTTAAATAAAAAATTTATTATCTCTCAAAAATTTTTAAGCTTAGTATTCAAAAATATTTGTTTAACTGGAATTAGCGGAAAATATAACTATAAATAGATAACAATTTATAAATTATATTTATTTAGTCTATTATAAAAACTATTTTGAATCTTTTTATAAAACTTTAAACATACTCTTATCAATATCTTGTTTAATTCTCTTGAATATGCTTTTTCAACTAAAGATTTACAAAACCTCGCTCCAAATATTGATGTTCTGTCCCAATTAATATCAGCCGCATATTCTAATGTAGTGAATAAATTTAATAAAATAAGTACTTTAAACTAAAGTCAAACTCACCGTCAATTAATGCGAAACAAATTAAAAAATCTTTAATTCGCGGCAGGTATGTGTCATTTCTATCCCTTGTTTGTGTAGTTTCCGAAACTTTCTTAAATAATATTTGATTAGCAATAATATCTGGTTTATTTAGCTTTTCTAAAAGAGAAGGAAAGACTCCAGCAGTTAATGTATCTAAAGGACTGTAGCTATAGCTCGGAGTCTCTGTTAATTTTTTCGTATTAATTCGTGAAAAAATTGGTCGATTCTCATGTTGATCATTGATTTTATAATCTAAAGAAATAAAAAGAAACGCAAACTGTTATATACTGCTAAACTACTTAACCCTAAAAAATAGTTTTTTACCTTCTTTGCAACAATTAAAGATAAAAATTCTTGCTTTCCCTATCATTAATGGACAGTTTTTATCTTCAAAAATACTGCATATTTGTTTTATAGAGATTTCCATGCCATTACTATCAACTATATTTGAACCATATTTACGCGAAATTATAATGCAAATGAATGCTTCGTGATTTTCATTTGAAAGTTTTTCCGATAATTCCGCCAATTTTGTTAATACTTTATCTGCGCTTAAATTATACGATAATATCACATCGAAGTGCAACTGATAGAATATGTTACGGTAACGCTGTGTTTCTTTAAAAGTACCGTAAGTTAGGTAATTATTTATAATAATACAATATCCGCGCGG
>JAQGAW010003455.1:0-12515 GCA_034698025.1 Phthiracarus crinitus | reverse complement strand
CATATCATCAAGAAGTCGGTGAACAAGGATTGTCCACTTCAGAGATTTATAATCAAAGACCAACTGATTTGGTGGTCAGTCGTCATTCGGATTATTCTAACAAACAACACATCAGTAAAGAATTGAAAGAAATAAGTCACAAAAACTGATCTGAAATCAATTTCTCAAAAGTATTAGTTTAAACCGTTTTCATTTAAAATAAATTAATAAACTTAATTCATTTTTCTATTGTTCAAAATCCGTATTATATTCTGAAAATAAAACGATTAATAAATATTATATTTTCATGAATCGAGTTTGTGTTTCTTTAGTTCCAGTTTTTATATCAAATGTCATTATTCGACAAATTATTAGATTCACAAAATGTTTTGCATTGTTTTAAACATACCAAATAAATATCAAAATTAATAGTAAATATTTAATATCATTTAATATTGAAATGAAATACAAAGAAAGAAATTTTTGTTGATAATAAGATAATGATTATTACAAATAATCAAACGTCAAATTGAAAAATATTTGTACCAAAACATTGACTTAACATTTTTCAGTTAAATTAATTTAAATTATTGTGGAAAAAAATTACAGTGAATTCTTAAATATTTATCCCCGAAAACAAAATAAACAAACAAACAAACAATAATGAAAAAGAAAAATACATAATTCATCTATAATTATGTAAACCAATATTCAAATCAAATAATTAATCGCATTTGTATTTCGCACACATAAATCACTATAAGTTATTATTATTATCCATAATAAATAACATGCAATTAACTAATCTATAAATTGGTGGCGAAAAAAAACCAAAATAACATAATCGGATGTAAAATATAATTACCAGTAATTATTGGAATAATTTTTTTGATTTTAGACAAATGATAATCAAATAGAAAATAAGTGATTAAGTTTCAGAGATTAAATAATGCAAAACAAAAACAGAAATACAAAAAACAAACCCAAATATATTAACGAAAACCTTTATTATAATATTTTTCACGAGGTTTACCAGCCTTTGTCCTCTTGACGTACCCGTTCTCCGGAACCACCAATTGATCCAATTGTTCAGATCTGATTCTCTCCAACTTGACGTGAATGCCGGCTCTATTGAGCGGACAGTAGCGAACAGTGTGCGCCTTATCTCCGCCTCCGTTGTGACAGATCGGGCAGTCGTACGCGCGAAGCACCGGACAAACGATTCTACACTCCGGGTCTTTCAATATATGCGATTTGTACAGTTCCGGCGGTTCGTCGTTATTCTTGCAGAACACGCACTCCATCTGCGATGGACTTCGACGCCTGATCTTCGGCTGAATGTACGAACTGTCGTAATTCCATTCCGATGGTTCTGTTGGCGGTAAATAAGAATAAGTTGGTTGCGGTGGAGAAGCGGTTTGGCCAACAGTTCTACCGCTACCTATTGGTTCCGGAATTGGACGGCCATTCGGTTCGTACCAATTATTGTATTGGACTGCGTTTGGCATTTGGTACGCGTTTGGCATGAGATCAGCGCTATTGTTGTTACACCACTGGTCAGCGATTGGGTAATTGTTCCAAAACTTAGTGAACCAAACGTTCGCTTTTGATTGGTGAGCATTGGAACCAATAGGAGTAGAGATCATTGGTTGCTCAGTGGTGTACGAGTAGGGTATGAATGGCGGAGCGTTTGGCCATAGAGTGGACGACAACACCGATACTGGCGGTGTGTTGTCGTTGATTGCGCGCGCATTTCCATCCACTGTTGGTTTCGGTTCGATGTTTGTGGCGATCTGTTCGGTCACTGAATATGGAAGAAACGGTTCCAGTATATCATAGAACAAACATTATTAAAAGTTTTGGAAAAATTTCGTTTTGATTTTATTTCAATGTTCTTAATATCAAAAAACTAATAAAACTTTTAATCCGCAAATCAAATGCAATGTTTACGGACTAAAAACTAAAATGAATACGAATATGAACTCACGTTTGTTAAGATAATGATCGTAATAAACATTATTGTTTTGAGCGAAATAATCGCTTAGTCGTAAAATGCTGTTTGACATCTTAATAATAATGCGATTCTCGGTTCGTATTATCCAATCGTTTATTAATCCGAATGCGATTCAAAACGTAATAAACTTTTTAATAATAAACAAAAGAACTGAAAACAACGACGCGTTTATTATATGACTCACTGAATGCTATACTGTTTTAACGGAGTTCTCGTTTAAATGGACGGAATAATTGCGTCATATTGTAGAGTATTATAGTTTTGGCTTTCTTTGTGTTTTAAGCGCGCGTACAATCGTAACTGTTTTTGGGTTTTCGCGCTTTATTTGCATTTTGTAGCGAAAAAAAGGATTATTTTTTGGCTTTAAAATATGATTTTCGGGTTTAAGAAATATTTTTCGCGTGAAAACATTGAATTAGTTTAACGATAATTTCGACTGAAATATTTTCCAACGATTTATTTCCATTTAATTAACGATTAAATTAGAATTTTTTATCTTTGGTGCGCATAACTGTGTTTTACTGTACGTATAACTTTTTACTTTATTGGAATTGTTATGCAATTACTCATTGAGTTCAAAAAAACGTATTGATTACAAAGGGGTGCGATGATAATTACGAGTCCAGTTTAGCGTAATAATTGTCCAAAGAAGTTGTTTCCAACTTTTTTCTTATTTATCGACCAATAAATTGATCATTAAATCAGAAATTATTAATAACTACACCCATAACCGATAATAAGTTTGACCACCTTTTTATAAATTAATGAAATTTATTGAAACAAATTAAACTTATTTTTTTGTTGGTTTAAAAATTTCCGAATTTACACAATTTTATGGCTAATTAATTAAATACAAAATAATAATGCGAACAAATTTGAAATTATGAAACACGAGCGGCGAAATTTATCGCTAATTAATTAATTAGTTTACTGTAAACACGCGTCTATTATAAGGTCACGATAAAGAAATATGTGATTTACAAATAAATATCTATCAATATATTTATAATTAAATTTAAATAATAAATTCAAGGATTTATAGAAAATTTCAATATTAGGGTCAAATATAGATTTTTTTAATTATCGTTCTTTTAAGATATTTTAGGATTGAATTGCGAAATGTCACGACAAATAGAAGTTTAAATGTTTTTATTGTTGCACTTTTTTTTGTTGTTTTTGTTTAAATGAAAAAAAATAATTTAAAAGAGTTTGTAATCTGAAAGGATAGTGTGTTTAAAATATTTACATAAATTATAAGCGAAATTGGGTCTCAATTTAAAAGCAAATACCACTTGGAAATCAGATACATTAAGAAACAGTCTCTATCTTTTCGAAATTTTTTTTGTTTTTTCTTAACTACTTTTTCAAGTTTTTTCGTTTTTTTTGTTTGTTGGATTGTTAGCTAAATGGCGAGTTATAACACTTATGGATTTGAGTTTGTTTATCTACACTTTTAAAAACGATTGTTGTCCCTACAAAAAAAATATGATAAAATATGATAAAAATTCTAAACCCCGGAAACCCTCTAATATATCCCCCAAATTATTTTTGCTTATTAACCGATTTCGTATAGGACTTTCGGTAAAAGTCGAGAAACATGTAAAAGAAAAACGGCGGCTGAGAAAAGCCAATCCAAAACCAGAATACCGGGTAACCCTGTTGTACAAACAGCAATATAACGCCGTAAGCGAATCCGATCAAGAACTGCGCCAATTGCATCTGCGTTATGTAACGCTTCCACCATAGATAACGCTGTATTTCCGGGCCGAGAGCTGCCAACGCGTAATACGAGTACATAACGCAGTGAATGAATGAGTTGATTAGCGTGAACAGCGCTGTGGCCGGCATTACCGCGTTATGTTTCATGCAAAGGTATCCGAATGCGGGAACCGATGTGTGGTGATAGATGTGGAGGAACGTGATGTGCGTGTATTTTTTGCGCAGCACGAAGAACACGGTGTCGAATAAGTCAAGGAATTTGGACATCCAATACCACCATCCGAGCGATAACTCCCACATCGCTTTCGGTGACGTGTCGTTACGGTCCGGATAGCGGTAGTCGAGGAATCGTCGGCCACAGTCGCAGTTGAACACCACTAGTAAGAAGAAGTAGGCGTTGAGAAACACCATCACTATGTTGTACATTAGCATTGTTCGACGAAGTTCGTACGGTTTTCGATTTCGCATGAGTTTGGGTCCGATCGACGTCGCGAACATCACGTAGAATACCATAATCGACGCGAACGTGAACGGAGAGATGTCCACCAGAAACCAGTTCTTCGTGCGCGGGTCTTGACATTCGATCCAGTATTGATGGAGTATGTAATTGATTGTGGACGACGTGTTTCGGATCAGATGAGCGTAAGACATGTTAGCGAATACACGGTTGTACTAAATCGTATAATTTTTGTTTCTGTTTGTTTAATCCAATAAAGTTTTTTTTTCACTTTCGAAAAGTTTTTTCTTTTTATTAAATAATCGTTTTTCCGTTTATTGCTGTTTACAAAGAATAATAAATCGTTTTGTTTAACACAGCAGGCGATCGGAAAAGAAACTTTTCTTTCTAAACGAAAATTGATTTGAACTTTTTTTCAATTTCAAAATCTCGTGTATGAAAAACTATAACATCGATTGAGGAAGAAAACTGTTACGAAAAGCTGAGAGAGAAAACTAAACAAAAACTTAATAATTAGTGTACAGAAAAAAGCGACTTTCAGTTTCACTTTTCGCACAAAAATCGCGTCTTTATTCCGTATGCAAACATAATAATTATGATGTGACGTTTTTTTATGGTTAATAAATAATTAACCAAAAAATAAAGAATATTTGTTGTGTGTTTGAGTAAACCACGCGATGAGGAAAACACAAAGTTATTTGCGCATATTTTCGCATACGAAACGAAAAATTCGCGTATTAATAAATCGTTAATAAAAAAGCGGTTGGTTTGCAGCGCAACAGCAAACGGCAAAACAACAAAAAATTAAGAACTCGATAGATTAGGAACTAATGTGTTTAACAGCAACGAGCGATATTAAACGGTTATTGCAAACTTATTACTGCAAACTTATTGCAAAACTTGCGATTTAAGTCAGAAGTGACACTTATGCGAAAACTATGTGCAGTGTGTGTCGCTTAAGGCCAGGTTCGAGTGAGAGAAAACTTGTTTTTTTTGTGTTTTGTTTATTTAGTTACAAAATACTTATAGATACTGTATTCATAATAAGGTGTATGTGTGCATTCTTTTTTTATTAATTTAGCTAATAGTAGATTATTAAGTAATAGGTTTTTTCCGATGGATTTAGTGTCAAAGGATATGAGAGTTTTAATTAAACACAACGTTTATTTGTGTTTATTAAATCATAAGGCGTTGCAAATATATTACATTACTTTTATTCGTTAATTTACTCCACATTTTTCGTTTATGTGACACTTGTCAACTTTTTTTTTGCTGATGAGTTTGGTTTTTGTTTAGAAATAAAAATAGTTTATTTGCATTAATATAAGTGCTAAAAATAATATCGCGTAACATTTAAGACACGAATGGATACTCTTTAAAATTGTTGTTTCTGTTATTACTATTATTATGGCATATCTCTGAGCAATGTTTAGAAGTAATCACAAAAATATATTTTTAGGAGAATAACACTTCTTAGCGGTCATAGTTTTATGTCAGTTAATAATTTGCATTATACATGATTGGCTCGATTGAAATGAAATTCAATGAATGGCTCGATTCTGAACAACTAGTAAATCATTTTAATAAAATACAATAAAAATATTCTGAGCCGTTGTATAATAATATTCATGAATTCAGTTGCAGTTAAAAATAGGACTAAACAGTTAGTTTTTATGATACGATAAAAATTTTAATTTTAAATGTTCACATTTTAGAACTGATATGTCGGAAAGATTCCATCAAATTAGTTAACACTACTTATACAATACGTTTGTGTTGTGTCTGCATCGCTAACCTCAATGTTTGATTTGAAAAAAATTGCTTATAGAGGTTAATGTGAATCAACACTCATTCCTTGATAATGTGCTTCATTGTAGCGATCGAATCAAAAACTGTTGCCGAGATCTTCAATTGATGACGTTTTGAATAATTAGCGTAATTTGAAATCATTTAAGTGAATTCGCTTCTTTTAAGTGAATTAAATCAGATTAAAGTTTGATTTTTTTTCGAATCCCACTAAAGCTTAATCTAGTTTATAAAGTAATTACCGGTAATATTAATCTAAATAATCACTTCCTGACTGATTTCCATATGAATTGTAGCCGAAAACTGTTTCGTGATTGCTTTTTATTATGCGAATATTAACGATCAAAAATCGCAAAATATTTTATCAATTAGAGAGAACTCAAATAATGAAAGGATTATATTATTCAATATCTATATGGTGTTAATTAATAAGTGGTTACATTTTTTTGAGCACATGCTCCAAATATTATATATATGGTAGTTGTAAACCGAATTTTTGATTTAAAGTTCTAGATGGGTTAAACCTTGGAGTTTTACGTGGGTGTGGGTCAACCCTGAGCTAATTGCACATCTTTGTGAAATAAACGAAATATTAGTTTAAATAAAGATTATGCTCTATTTTATTAAATTTATCGATATTGAACTGGTTTTAAAAAATTTATAAAATTAAGTAAAAGTATAAAACTATGATTAACCAGCATATGTCTTGATTGCTAAATATTAAAATAAAACAATGAAATATTTTGTATTTTTTAAATTGATTATTTGAAATTATTAAGCAAGTTTAACATTGAAAATTATTTTTGAATTTTTAAATACGGTATTTGAAATAATATATTTGTCGGTTCTATGAGGTGGTCATAAGATAAATGGTTAAAATCTTAAGATACACTTTCGTTTGATTTATTTACCAGTATTTCTTAAATTAATTTGTATATTACAATAAATCGCTAATGAAAATGGAAGAAAACAATCACGAAACATATTATAATTAATTATGGGGTACTTAAACCCCGAAACAGTTTTCTCACGGTAAATATATAACATTTTCTACTAAAATATGTTATTTAATAGTAGCATATAATTTAGTTAAAATACCGTAATAGCATAATGACTTTGATCTTATTATAATTTAAAGGAAAGTTCAGGGAAATATTCATCAATGATGTAATCAATCAGACACACAAAAATATTGCAATTGAAAAATATAGACTTTAACGTAATTTATAAAAAATATTCTTACAACATTTCGTGTCAATAAGATAATTATTATTGGGAATATGTTTCGGTGTTGCGTGTGATGCTCTAAAATAGATAAAGTTATCAATTTTTTGGTTTCAAAATTATACATATATGCCAGTAAAT
Source organism: Phthiracarus crinitus (assembly GCA_034698025.1). Taxonomy (NCBI): domain Eukaryota; kingdom Metazoa; phylum Arthropoda; class Arachnida; order Sarcoptiformes; family Phthiracaridae; genus Phthiracarus; species Phthiracarus crinitus. Next base: position 5,175 of record JAQGAW010003455.1, on the reverse strand, counting down.
CAGGAAAATATTAGCTCTAATATCTATAATTAATTTTCAATTCGTAAAATGATATTTTAATATGGGTTTTAATCATTTAAATCAAGTAAGTGAAGGGTTAACTATAATTTATGTTCAGTTAATTTATTGATGCCTTCTCTTATTTTAGCCAATAATATGAAAAATAATTGCAATTAAATTACATAATCTAATCATAAATGACTCGAAAATTTAATTATAATTGATTTATTATTGGGAATAATTTTTAAAGATTAACATTCAGTGAATTTATGACTCAAATAAACAAATTAAGGAAATTTAATTTTTTATGACAAATTAAAACTAAAAATTAAATCGTTTTACATTTCAATATCAAAATAAATTGTTTAGTCGACTATGGATACAGGCATTGAAAAGCATAGCTCATCGACTCCGCCATCGTCTTTGATAACCAACTTAAATGTTGTTTTAATTTTTGGGTATTCTTGCAACACTTTAAAAGCATAAGAATAGGTGTATTGCATTCCTTTCTGTATGGGACAAACGATTCCATGGTCTTTACAGGCGTTTGTGTCGAAATCTGGAGCTGCAATCTCGAGACCAGCAATAACTGCCAATAGAGACGCTTTCAGATTAGTTGAATTGTTAGCCGCAACGAAATCGACAGCAATAGTAGGAGTGGTGTTGTGATGGAATTCACATGGTTCTGCTGTACAGCTCGCAACACGCACTTCTTTTATGTTTGTCGCTGAAAAACGAATCGTCAATTTTTATTATACAGTATTAAATTGGATTTAATAAAAGGGAAACTTACAGCACGTGGTTATATTGTTTACAGTGATTGACATCACTAATGTAGTTATTGATAGCAAAATAATTATTTGTTGAATCATTTTTAATTCGTATAATTATTTTTGTGTAAATTTTAATTTTTTTGCTGTAAATAATTTTTTTTAATTCTGTATCATATTTAGAACAATTTATAGCCCTTTTATACTTTTTTGGATTATTGATTACGCTTCAAAATTTTCATTACATAAACTAAATATAGAAATAGAATAATTCTTATCGATCACTCTTAACGCGAATGTCATGTACAGTACAGTTGTAATTCGATCCTAAAACAATCGTAAGATTAATTGGATTAATAATTTCTTATTAAAAAATTAGTTTTTTAATTTTCGGGTTATTTTGAAACGCTTTTTATTTTTTAATTTACAAATTTATTATAGAATCGAAAATTTGTTTATATGTTTATAAAATAAGTCTCATATAGTTTATGATTTTTGTTAAAGTGCTGAAATTTCTAAACTTTATATGTAACACAAGAGTATTTGTAAACTTACAGTATGTGACAACATTATGATTCATTAATTGATGGAAGTCTAAAATCATAAGTATGTGTATTTCCGAAAACGTATGACATCTAATTTTTTATGGCGGAAACATATGAGTCTATTCTCATGATCGCGGATTTTTTTGATACAGATTATCTATGTTTATACGGATATCGTATTGCTTTGGTCCGATTATTTAAATTTTTTGTTTGGTTACAAGTTTGAATGGTTTGGTTATCGCCAATTACTAATATATGTTTGAAAAAAATTGTTTCAACTTTAGCTAAACCTGAACTATTTTGTCAAAAATAATTTAAACTATAAAAATAACTGTAAAGCTTGAGAAGTTTGTCAAAATTCTTTGGGTTATGAAGAGATGCCCAATAACCATATTTAACTAATGTTAAGTAAGAGACTCACAAAATTAAGCGTTTGATTAAGAATATAAGCGTATGTATACAACAAACTGACAGACATATGGATAGATAGAACAGCCTAAAGACTGGCAAACGGACACATATTGTCAAAAGAATAAGGATCAAGTTATTGAAAATAATTGAGCTATAAGTTATAGCCTAAAACTTGTATTTTCCCATAAGTTTATGTTATCTGATATAATAAGTCTGATGATAAAATTATTATTGATTGTTTAATATAAGTCTGGCATACAGTGTATTAAAGCGTAATAAAGTGTAAATTTCAAATAAAATTCAAGGCTTAAATTGATAAGTTATTTGCAAATAAGGGTAAAATATTCTTTGATCAAAGAAAGTCAAAGCAATTTATTATTCTTAGAGAATTATAATTTGAGAATATCCTAAAATTTTTACGAAAAAGTTCAAATAATTTCGATGTTACTCAAAGAATTTTTTAAATTAATTTTTTAGAAATATGTTCATATTGTGATAGTTATCATAATAAAAACAATCGTATTCAAAATTGTAGTTATTTTATTAACTATTTATGCAAAAGTTTATTGATTTTAAAACAGAAATTATGCACGAAGAAATGCTAAAGAAAAATACTAATTTTTAATTTTCTAAAAGAAAAATCAAAGAATTTTGAAAATTTTTTCAAAGAAATTTGAGGAAATAGTCAAAGAACTTTCAAAGATTTCATTCTTTTTTCTTAAACAAGATATAACCCCTTATTTATTTGAAAGAAAAGAGAAGCGTAATAATAAATACTTTTAATTAATAATCAAAAACTTTTATTTATGTTGTTTTAACTTATATTAAAAAATTATAAACTTTAATTTTATACAACGTTAGTTTATACACAATTTCAGTGTACTTATTCGTATCATTGCCAGACAATGCAGTGTTTTGATTACTTTACAGCAATCATTATCAATGGCTTTAATCGTAGATAAAATGCATAAAAAACTACAGAATAATATAAATACGATCAAAAATAAGATACAGTAATAACGTTACTAAACTTTTTAAATACTAATACTAAAGTAAATTCACAGAAAAATATTTTATAAACAATTCTTTCATATAAATGTTTTTGTACTAAAACTGTTTACGGGTAGTAAAATTTGAACCCGAGACAAACCGACAAAACAAAGATTTTAACCAAATCGACTCGAGAGTAAAGGTTTTGAAACCTTACCGACCCGACCCGAACCGACGGTTAACCCAAAACTCGATAAACAGATATAAAAATATTTAGTGAATAGAAATCCTATAATTTAATCCATAATTTGATTATAAAGATTAATGATGCATATAATATTTTTTAATTCTGCTATTTCTATCAAATTTAACATTTTATTAAAGAATAAATTGTTGGAATTATGTACAATATTTTTTGATGATAACTTTTAGAAAAAAAATCCATTTTTTGTCATTTAAACTTGTTTGTCTGGTTCTCGATTACTGTCAGGTTCATGAAAAATTATTTCGGTTTAAATAACTAACCGAACCGAAACAAATAACTAAAAAAATCAAACCTACCCGACCAAATAAGAAACTGACCTGATTTACCGACGGTTTAACTAGTGTTGTATCGCTTTTTGAAATTAAATTAAAAATTAAAATTAATTTGGTATTTTGATTTTGATTAATCAAAATTAAAATACAATCAAATTAGAATTTACCATTGAAAATACAATCAAAATACAATCAAAATGATTTTTAAACTGCAAAATACAATCAAAATACAATTTAAATAAAATATTTATTAAAAAATCAAAATCAAATTGAAAATCACAAATATTTTTGATTTTTATTTTGATTTTGAGCAGAAAATCAAAATTAAAATAGATAATCAAAATTGAATTTTGACAAAAATCAAAATCAAAATACAATTTAAATTATAAATTTGATAAAAATCAAAATCAAAATACAATCGAAATGATTATTTTAGAAAAAATCAAAATCTAAATAATTTACAATCAATATACAAAATATTGAAAAGATACAACACTAGGTTTAACTGACCCTAAACAGCTTTAAATATTACATAAACGAATTTTTAAAAATTTTTGGGAAATGTAAAAAAGTGTATCAAAACCGATGAGATTTTTTTATCCTCTTGAATTTTGGCTTAAATTTTAAAAAAATTATCGTTTAAATTCGTCTAGTTTTTCGAGGGACGCGGTTTAGGCATTTGTCAAGCAAAAAAAAATTGGAAAAAAATTTGGTCCTAAGGCCTAAAAAATTATCGTTCAAATTCGGTGAGCTTTTGAACCCCCTCTGAAAATTGAGATTTTCAGGATATGACACCTCCTAAAGCTTCCGTCCATTGGGTAGCAATTGTATATTACCAATAAAACAACACCAGAATAGTTGTCACTGTTATGCCATTGATTTTTATTTATTTGAACACAAAAACAAATACTAATACCAATCATTTGACACATTATTAAAAAATATACTCTCCTTTTTGTTTAAATTAAAATTTCTAACATTTATTCAAATTTTTTAAAAAGTTTATTCAGTGTTATTAAAAAAACGGATACCTAAAAATTCTAAAACAAAATAAGAGGAAAACGTGTTTTTAAATTTAATACAAACATACAATGAATTGGTTTTAATATGAATTAATAAAAACAGCTTATTTTATATTTAAATGATAATTAATTAATAAAAAATTTAGATTAAAAGATTAAAAACTTTAATAAATGAATACAATTCTAACACCGCTTCACTTGTTTGGTGATTCTATTGGAGAAATTGGTGAAGCATTCGGTGAAGCATTCGGTGAAGCATTCGGTGAAGCATTCGGTGAAGCATTCGGTGAAGCATTAGCGGTATTAGTGTTCGTAGATTTATCAGAATCAGCAGATCTCAGCGATTCTTCGTTCGATGGCGACACAACTTCAGCTTCTGTTGACGTTAATAGCAATGGAGATGGCGTTGGATCCGGTGATGGATGTACTGACTGAAGGCTTGAATCAGATATCTGTTCAGACGATTGCGACACAACACCCGTTTGTCTGTCCTCTTCGTCCTCTTGTCGTTTAGTTTTGCAAAATGTAATCACAGCCCTATTGTCACACAAATTAAATACATTTACATTACATTATCAGATATGTTATGAAAGAAATTAATGAATGCATACCAACACAGACCAATCATTATGAACAGCAGAAACAGAATCGCAACCAAAATGATTGGCCACATTGTGAACGAATTTGGTTTTGTTGTTACCAAACCATCGGTTGTTGGCGTTTCGGGCGTCGATTCGGTGTCCGGTTTTGTGTCGTTATCTTCAGTTAACTGAAATGGTCTCCAATTTCTATGACTGCTGTCAATGTCCTCATATTCAAAGTTATCGATAACTCTTCTGTCATCAGTATTATCATTGCCATAATCATTATTATCACCGAAATTCGTTTCAGGCAACACAG
>JAQGAW010003454.1:0-12518 GCA_034698025.1 Phthiracarus crinitus | reverse complement strand
TCTGACACAATCCAATCCGGAAGTATTAGCGACAGTATCGCCAATATATCCGCGGTTATGAACAGTGCAGACGATATTAGCGTTAATTTTTCCATTCAACTCATAACCAATCGTTTATAATCATATTTAAAGCGTTAAATAAACTTTATAGTGATTTATTTAAACTTTTTTGTTTGAAATATTTTGAAATATATTTGAAATATGTTGTTATGTTTATATCATTAGTGTTTAAAAAGTAACAAATTTTGTGCATAGTGTTCAATGTATGCACAAATTATTAATGTAAACTTTAAAGCAATAACTAAATGTAAATTACCGTAGACTTCAAAATAGGATGAATTTTCTGAAACCGAACCGAACCGAACACGATAATGCTGTAACCGACCCTTAAAAATATAGGTTTTTTGATCGGATGAATTAAAGGGATCTGATAAACAACTTTTCCGTTTTTTTGCACTGCCATACTGTTAATAAAAATTCACATTTTAAAATAAGAATGGATGGACAAAAGTAACATTAGAGTGGGAATACCGTTATTTAAAATAAAAGCTAAGTAGGTCACGCGTCATGCCATAGGTTTAACATTGAAACTGCATACGTCACACTTAGATTTTATTCTAAATAGACGGTACTTTATATTGCAAAATTTTATAATTTAAAATGTAAACCATTGTCTTAAATAATGCACAATAATGTAGTGGTTTTACACTTACAGATTTTAGACACCTGAATTATACACTGTTTTATTGTTTTTAATTGTTTTATTGAATAAAGTCAAAATAAACGCTATTGCAGTTAATAAATTGTCTCTAATATCACACTTAATTTTGAGTGAATAAAACCAATTGATTGAAACTTAATTATTGAATTACATATTATGAAATTTGAGACAAAGGAAGCACATTGAAAATGAGATTACAATAAAATTAACTAAACTTCAGCTAAAAGCGTTAAAATTAATTGCGTTGACCGTTACGAAAATAATACAAAATTTTGAATATTTATACAAAAATAAAGTTTTCAAATAAACGAAGTTTTAAGTGCGCAAATCACATGACTGCACACTAGACTCATCTCAATACCTCTTCGTTAGAGTATTTTATCGTCTCGATGATCAAACCAGCCATTTCTCTCTTCCGGAAATGCTTTTGTTTCAAACTCAGCGTCACCGGTAACAATTTGGACCTTTAAATAATTTTATTTAATTATTGCGGATTTGGGTAAGACTACAAAATGAGGGTTCGCGTGTTGAGTGATTGAGCTGATCCATCGAGGAGTTTCTGCGGCTAACTTTGGTTGCCCTTTTGCGTCTAGTTCATTGTCTTGAAGATTGCGATGAGCATCAGGTTTGACGATATTTCGGTGATCAGCAAAGGTAGCGGGACGAGTATTATCTGCAGCTTTGGACTTGTTTTGTTCGGAAATAGCCAATTTATACATGTTGTTTCTTGTAGTTTCTTGCGATCCAAGAGAAGTGATTCCCGTTCGATTTTCATTTCTTGAAGCTCTGCGCGATTGCGAGAGTTGATTTGTTGACGTTCTCTTTCAAATTCTTCGCGAAGTGTTAAAATATTTTTATGATTGGCCGATTGGTTGGTGACATATCGAAAGAGTGGATGTGATTTTTCACATTCTTTCCACATCTTTTTGAAACGCGTGGAACTGACAAACTGTGTAACTCATCCATTGACCACATTATTTTGGATAACTGGGAACATGGTATTTATGTGAGCCCAGAATGAGTTCGGGAGTGCGTGTATTTGTCCAAAAATAATTTTGGTTTCTCGACAGAATGGACACGGATATTCAAATGTGTCTCGCTTTCCAGCCCTCTCTAATACAGTTAACACATGTGAAATGTGCTGTGTCGTCAATTGCAATTTTCCGGGAAAGGCTTGCAGATGTACGGCCAAATAGAATAACATTAGGCACACTCTGGCCATTCAATATCAGGCTCGAGATCGAATCGATAAGAAGTATACGAATATGGTCGAGGATTGTGTTGTGTGCGCTGGTTCTGGATGGGATCGTGATCTGCAACTGGTGCCATACGGACAGCATTCTAGAAATATCGGTTTGGTCCGCCGGTTAAGTATTCATTAAGAAATTGCGCATTTTTGGGTTCGTAAGTACTAGCGATTTCTTTATCATATTTAACTTTACCCCAAACAGTTGATTGTCGGGCAGACTCTTCGTCGCCATGATCGAGTAAATCAGCATTTGTAAGTGTAATAGTGATGGCTATGGAAGTATGGTGTGCACGAGCCAACGAGAAAAGCGTGGGATCTCTCTACACCTTCGGTGTCATCATCAACGCTGATTGTTTCGACTGGTATTTCCGTTCCTTTGTCTTCAATTTCTTTTACTCGCCAAACATCTTTCAAGTTCTTTTGTTATGAGTCCGATGAGGTAACGCTATAGAATGCTAAACGAAGTGATGGCTTCTCCATACCACTTGATGTGAGTTTACGAGTATTTTCTATTAAATTATTAATCGATTCTCTCATAGGATCGTCTTCGTTAATTGGTGGACCAGTTGTTAACATTACTTCAGTTTGCAAATGACGGTATTTGTCGCTTAGGCACCGTTTCAGTTGTTTGTGTCACAAACTTGGCGGTTTGAATTGGTCTAAATCTTCGTTCTCGTGGCAATTCATCAACTGGAACAACTATTGGTGGTTCAGCGTCGTCAGAGAAGAATCGCAGCTTCTGACACGAGCCTCAGAGTCCGGTGTCAACGTTCCGGTGTAACCCAATTGTTGGTTGATTGCAATTTGTTCGTCAACATAAAAATTTCTTTTTAGAATAAAATAATTTCTATCATTAATAGAATAATCCATATTATTTTTATCAATTTATGTTTACTAATAAACTTTTTATATCGAAAAAACAAATAATCGTTAAATTAATTCGAGGTCCGATACAAGGATGATGAGAAAGAAGAAACCAAAAATGTTTCAATTATATTTACAAAACAAGAAATAGTATGAGCAAACATAATGCGCTCAATTTTCTATTATAATATCTTTATTAATCAATATATTGGAAAATTAATTATACATTTTAAATGATTTATATTTTATAACGTTTTAACTGAGTTGTTTTCTTTTCATACATTCTCGGTCTACACAATTTGTGAATTCCAGACATGGACCGATTATGTGTGACCAATAATTCGGTCAAAATATATTCACTCGTATGGACTTTTCCTAATTTTACCAAACTTGTACATACATTTTGGGTCTACACTATATTGTATTCCAGATATGGACCGGTAATGTGTAAACACTAAATCGGTCGCCAAAAATTTCGTTACTTAACAAAAAGTAGTTTTTATCAACAATAAATTTTTATAACATTTTAACTATAATTTTTTAGCCATAATATTTTTCCCAACAATGAATTTTTACAATCATAATTTTTTAAAAACGAGTTTTTAAAGATAGGAGTCTTTTTTGAATTAAATTTTGAAGATAGGAATATATTTGAAAAAAATCCCTTTATTAATATATAGAAAATATCCCTTAATAAATATAAAGATTGCGCACATACATACACAAAAGTCAAATCAAATAGCTCCTTTGGACAAAGTGAGCTAAAACTACTAAAGCCTACACACTCTTTGCAATTTTTCGTTTTTTATATAAAAATTGCGTCATAGCTTTATAGTATTTTGTGTTCTGTGACGCAATTTTTTATGAAAAATCGAAAATTAGGGTTTTAATAGGCTGTGTATATACTAAAGTAAAATTAGATTTGATTATTTTAAAAACTCAATAACTAAAACTTTTTTCAATTTTATGTAATTTCTGTCATTTTGAAAAATTTGTGATATTTTAAATATTTTAGTAAATTTTTGGGTCAATTTATAGTGTTTGATTGATATATAAGCCTTGTTTTTTAAAAAAAAACTCACTTTTATTCTTGCTTTTTTTAATGAATTTTTTAATTATCAACAATGTTCCAATTCAAACAAAACATTTACCATTTGTGAAAATCTATTAAATATATCCTGAACGTTTTTAAATATTCATAGACGTATAAAAAGCGTACACATACATTCAAAATATATCTCAATAGGCTTTACCAAACATGAGCGTAATGCAAACCAAATAATTCGAAAGTTCTAAACCATTGCTTTAACTTTAATAGTTAAAGATAAAATAATTTGAAAAACCTGACAATATGAAATCATTAAAAATTTAAAATTTTCTTAAAAATACTTATAAACTTTGTAAAATTTAACAATCTGTGTTATATACAAAAATATAAATATCACTGTTTATGCCATAAAATGGAATATTTTGTCTCAAACGCCTCATATTCTGTATTAAATTTTAACAGATATTTTTATAAAACAATTCACGTCACATTCATAGAGAGAACACTCTAATACTCTGAATAATTGTTTATTGTACGCGGACTATCTAATGAAAAAAGATAAAATTATAGAAAAAATTAATGTGCGTACCATGCGTTGTGAACCATTATGATTAAAAGTTAAAAACTTAATAAATGTTTCACAAAATTTAATATAGGCATGTATAATTTAAATTTACACAAAATTATTAAAATACTACTTTTAAAAATATAAAAAGTCTAAAATTCATACAATAAGTATGCTGAACTTTAGGTGCGGACCATACATATAGTGCGGACAATCTATGAATTTAACTGTCCAATAAAAATATTTAAAATAGCTTAGTGCGGACCATACATCATGATTCAGTGTAGTTTAATACATAATTCTGTAATAATTATACTAGTCTTTGAAACAATACACTCAAGATATCAAGACCCTTAATTAATATAAAGAATCAGTTTATTCCCTTAATAAATATAAAGATTGAGGATACCAATATGGGCAGAGACACATACTCAAATCCCTAAGCTGGACTTCTCTTCAAGAAAGTCAACTAAAAAGATTATAAAACGGCTTTATTAATCTACAAAGCGGACATTCAGGCGGACAGACAGACACAGACGTGAATTCCAAATACATATATCAAAAATACAGAAAGTAACTTATTTTTATTGATTAGAGATTGTAATACACTGGATCTTAACATTTCAATTTACGATATATATTAAGTTATTAATGTGTGTAATTTAAGGTTTAATGGTGAATGAATACTGTAATACTCTTGAAGTGCATTTGACAGCTTAGACAAAACACAATTCTCAGACTTACTGAAGAGTGTACACATGTTTGAGTGACTTAAATACAAGAATAGTATTTCTGAACTCCAGAACATTATAGAGTAAATGAGAATTCTTTACTCGTAAATGGAAATTCTTTCCCTATTCATCTGTAAATCATATTCATAAAAGTTTAATCAATTTTGAAATAAAATCCACTGCATTGCTATTTTGGGATATTAATTAAAATTAAATTAATTGATTTTATAAAAATGTATTAAAACATACAATTTCATTAACTATAAATAAGTATTAACTTATACCATAGTTACCAAAGGGAGTGCTTGCGCTTGATATCTAGAAAAGTTTACCACACCCACCTAAAATTTTTAAAGTTCGAGGACAAAAGATGGAAAATTTTGAAAATTTTTTTGTCATACAAAAAAATTGTTCGTCAAAACGGATAATTTTTTAAAACCCACTTAAATTTTTGCCAAAAAACTATCCCATTTCCAATAAAATTGTCGTTTAACTCCGATAAGTTTAGCACCCCTAAAAATTGAGATTTTCTAGGTCCAACCCCTTTAGTTTCATACCTATGGCCTAAACACAAGTTTTTGTATATTAGCGTATAACTAATGTATGTATTATACCAGTAGAGAGTATAAAAAATATTGTGATACCTATTTATTGTTTGTTCTAATTTTAATATTTCTTTGTTCTAGAAATTTTAATTTTGCAAAATTCAGTAAAAATTAAAGGGTTATCATTTCTACCATGTTTTTTATCATTATTTAGAAGTTAAAAATAAAAACTGTTAGAGTAGTTCGCCAATATTTTTCTATTAACAAATACGCATTTCATTGAAAATCCAATTGTTTTATAGCATTCATAAACGCACTCATATTAAATGCTTTAGTATTATACTTAAAGTTCCATTAACTCAGTATTAAGCAAATGATCAATATTAAGCATTATATTAAGCTTTGGATAAACTAAAGTAAACGCATAAAAGCTTTTATATGATTTCATCACAATAAAGATTTTTATCTAAGATATTGATTTTAAGATATAACTCGATTTTATTGTGTAGTAAATTAACAGTTTATACGCAATCAAATCTCGATTTAACTAAATATTCACAAGTTTTTTATTGTTTTTAAAAAACGCATAAATTAATATTTAATTAGAAAAACGTAAATCTATTGTGCTTAATATAAAACGTATAGAATATTCTATAAAAGAGAGAAACCAACTGTTTTTAATATGCAATTTAGAAAAAAATTACACACGAAACGCATTTAATTAATATAAATGATATGTTTGTTTTAAAAGCGTATATATTTAAGGAATTACTTGATTACATTCGTAGATTCTAATGGCTATACTATTAACACACGAAACCCAAATGCAATTCATTTAATGCAACGCTACTATACTAGTAGATCAAAATAAAACACTGAAGTGCTCCGTACTGCCAGTTTTAGAGTATTCCTGAGTCGAGTTGCAACTAAATAAATGTAGAAAATTGATGGTGTACTTTGTATGATACGGCGCATGTCTATTGATCTTTATTTTAGTTAGGCTTCTGTAACGCTAGAATCGGATCAATTTGGATCTAGAATTCGGCGTTTCATTTTCAGAACTGTGATATGATATGATCCGTTATTTGGATCAAAAGTGTTGTACAAAGTTTTTTATATGTATTTTTCGATATTCCCAAATCAATAATAAACTCGGAAACATTTTATATTTAATTCATTTAATTAAATGACTAATAATAGATTAAATTTAATTCAATATAAATGGATAATAAGCAGCCAATTCAGGACAGCAATGATGATGTAAGTGACGTGTGATTATCATTGTATACCGTTATAAATTATATCTATATTTATTTATGCCTATAACAACCCATCCAATAACTTACGCACAATAATAACTGTAAATGTTAGCATTGCTGTCAAATTATTTGATGACACCGTATGAAAATTGATGCTATCGTTTGATGCATCGATGCTTTTCATTTATAGCGCAAAACTTTTCTTGATTTTTGGCGCTAAAAATTTATAAATATTTAGTATGAAATATTATGCAATAATATATAGTAAAATCAAATTAAAATTACATCTATCTATTAATTTAAGTAAAAAATTTCGCAGATTTAGCGTGTTATGTAAAATAAGGAAGTGAATAGTAAATCGAAATAGAAAGCGTTGAGTACCGCTACACCACTGAAAACATTAAAACTCATTTATTTGTATTTAAATTGAATTTGGATGAGTTAAGCACCACATCGTGTTTACAGAATTTGAAAGTCACAGTAACTGTTGTGGTTTGAAATTCACACCCAATCTCGTGGGATTTTTTTTCTTAAAAAAAGTTTGGCTTTCTATCAATACTAAAAATACTAAAAATAATAGAACCGTACTCTAAAAATGTTCGCATTTACCATTTATTTTAATGCTTGTTAACATTGTTGATCGAAACGCTCGAATAAGATATGCATTTAGAAATAAACATTTCCTATAAAATAGATTAAAATTAATTGCAAAACGTATATCACTATTAGTCAACTCCAATGAAACTGTGTATGTAAGTGTGTGTCTGTGTTTCTAAGCCCGAAATGTCATCGAAATTGGCTATTAATTTATATATTATTTTTATTACTGCGTTGGGCTATAAAAGAAAAACTAGCGATAATGATAGCGAACGGTATTTCGTTCGGGTTCTGGTTTATATTTTATCGATAAATAAACAAATATTCCCGTTTATATGACGTTAATTTATCTATTTTTAAAAATAATAATATAATTAGATATAGAGTTTCTTATTTTATAAGTATAAATTTTATGCATATTTCATGTCCAAAAATAATCCTATTAATTTGAAAATTGAAATGAAAACAATACTGCTTTTTCAAGCAGCACAACAATTACTTTACATTATATTCAATTTTAGCTGATTAAACGGTTGGATACACAGATGACGTGTTTGGTTCTATGTTTGATTGTTTTAAATATAACGTTACCCGTAAATATCAGCAGAAATGTTTGCAACGGAATTATGCTTAAGTGCTATGGAAATAGCGGGAAGTTTGCACATTAACTAAACTTTTATATACATTATAAATAAAACTTTTAACTTCAATGAACTTTTTTAATAATGAAAAGCATACAAAAACTTAAGGCTTATGAGCTTAAATCGGTTAAGATATAAGGATTTGCATAAGAATTGAAATATCTTGTGAATTTGTCCAACATTTTCTGACGTATTGCATAAAATTTAATATCAACTTTTTATTGACGAATAAAAGATATATAGATATTTCAATTAGAATTTTTTAAAAGAATTTTTCGATTAAATGCTTATTTCTTCCATAATTAATTATTTCGGCTTCTTTTTGTTAGATTTATAATCTACTTATACTTGAAAAGGATTCCATAAAGTTAAAAACATTTACAATTTTCAAATTAAGACATTTTAAACATTGTCACGCAAAACAAATTAAGAAAAATATTTCGAGTACGAAACACACATAAAACTAATTATGGAAATAGTTTCTTAATTTAAATGGAAAAAATGATACCCAAGTTTAAAATGAATTATTGATTTTTTTATTAAAGTGTGTTTCAAGTTTGAAACCATTCCGAAAGTATTACGTGTCCCAACCATTAATAATAAAATCGTTAAAAAAACATCATTTAAAACTCGTTTCATATTCAATTCACATATCGAATTAAATCCATTCATCCATTGTTTAGGAATTGGCAGCTAATTCTGAGGAAGAAAAAAACTACAAAGGAATGTGCATTGCTTTCGTTGTAATCGCTATCATCTGTTCATTAATAGTGACTTCAATCATTTTATTAACTCCGGGTATATATTTTAAGTTTTAAAAAAAATTATTGATTGATTTATTCCACAAAAATTTTCCAATAAAAATTTAATATTCTCGCGACTTTATTATAAATTCTAGACGACGACTCAAAACTAGTAAAATATCCACGCCTTAAGATTGAAGAGATTGTAGCGAAAGTTTTTCAACCAAAAGAATTTGATGGATTTTGGGTGTCAGGTATGCTTTCCATTGTTACCATTTTATAAGCTCTTTTCATCTCCAGATGCTAAACTTCGCCAGTTTTTTAATTTTATTTTTATTTTTACGAAACATTTTTTTCGTGTAACTGTAATATCTTTCCCAGTCTTTTTTGCATTTTTACGTGTGATGCGTTATTTTATCGCAAACACAATGATTAGAGACGCGTGAAGGGATGGTTTTGTCGGCGCTATTTTAATATGAATTGCATGCGTGTCTATGCAAATATTTTGTATATTTTCAAATTAGTTTTATATAATGCAAAACTAAAACTAAAATAGTAAAACATCTTCCGAAATGAGTTTTAAAAAATTTTAAAAAAAGAAAAGTTTCCAAATTCATGAACAAACACAATAAAAACGCAACACAAACCTAAGTATTATATATATTTTTTGCCCGATTTATTACATACAGTACAAGATATAAATCGATTACCGAATTCTTATATCGTATTTACCACTTATTTCCCAATTTATACAAATTAATTTATGTAAATTAACGGAATTAGTTATATCACAATCCTGTTTTAATATGAATTTGCAAAAATGTGTATTTAGGATTTCCGTCTGTCTGTCGGTAATAATTTTGTCATAATAAGTAGATTTATAATATATGTTCGAAAACTTTTTAGCTTACTTCAAGATTATAGGTTTGAAAAAGTCTGTCTATTCTCTATCCTTCTTTCTGCGCAATTTAATAATAATAAATGGATTTCCTCTGTTTCATAAATTGCCGATAATAGACAAAAAACAAGTATATTTGTTTTATAAGTCATACTAGAATATCAGCTCAATGTAAATGTGTATTCCTTGTTTTAATGCATATTTCTGAATAAATAGAGTCTTGTTTGAGAGAAATATTCCTCAAGGAATGTTTAGAGTGAGGTACTTAAACAATAAAGTTTTAAATTTAAATAAAAATCCTGTTATGAATGGAAAATGGAGTTTTAACATATGTTTTTCTAAGATCCATATTTAAATACGTCAATCGAGACTCATATGCTGTTTCTAGTGAAAAGTATTGGAAATAATGTTAGAATTGATTTAAATAAAGTTTTTTAGCTCACTTTGTAAAAGTCAGCTATTAGATTTGAGATGTCTGTGTGTGTGTGTGTAGACCGGTCTTTATATTTATTAAGGGATTTTTTCTTTATATTAATAAAGGGATAGGAGTCTTTTATGAAAAAAATGTGCTAAAATTGAGTCAAAAATTGTAAATAAAATGTCAAAAATGAGCTTAAAATAGTCTAAAAATGACAAATATTAAACTAAAAATGGACTAAAATATGGTTAAAATAATCAAAAATGGATTCACAATCTATTAAATAATGATAAAAATAATATAAAAATGGATCAAATATTGTTTAAAATAACATAAGTAAAACTATTTTGAGTTAAAACAAGGCACATGCTTAATCATATTCGCATATAGAATACTTTTAAGTGATGTGATGTTCACTCGACGAAAGCTAAAACACAACTGAATCAAAATTGACAATACACTCACTGAAGTGCTTTTCACAACAATATAATTTAAAACTATAAAATCATTTCATTAGAAAAATATTTAATAAAAGTAATAACTGCTAAAAAACAAAAATAAAACATAGTTATGCAACAATATAATAAATTATTTAAATGAAATTTTAATATTTAATACACAAAAATTTGACTATACTATTGAAATAAAATAGAATATAACACAAAGTGAGCTCATTATGTATGTTCAGACTCTTTCTAGTTTTAAGTTAATATGAACGTAACGTAAATATTTTCTCAAAATTAATAAAACTTAAAACAAAATTAATCGATAAAATGCAAATTAAGTAATAAGTTTCTCTCATACAACACTCCTAAAGTTTATTATATATATGTATATAAAACGTATAAATTAAGCAATGAATTTTTATAAATATATATTATATATCTTTATTAATAATTCATTTTTTAAGAAAAATTTAAAAGTACACGCGTTATTAGATATGATAAAGAGAATATTATTAAAGCATTTTAAACTTTATAAATATTTAATAATCATCACCAAATGATATTTACTTACGTAACACATCTTTACTTAAGTACACAATTTCATATAGTTTACTATAGAGATGAGAATTAGGCTCAGCCAAAGCTAAAACAGTAGGCTCACGGTTTAGAACTAGAGATAGGCTGTAGGCTTAGGCTCCAATATATTGGCTAGGCTTATGTTTTTTTTACCGGCCTATAACATTATAAGCGTAGGCTTAGGCTCTAGGCTTTAAATAATTTTCATTTTATCATTTATTTTTTGTAAGATTTCCAAAAATATATTCTATTTTAATTTAGCTATCATTATTTAGTAGCAAAATCTCTATATCTTTGAATTATTGTGTTAAAAGAATTAAGAATAACTTAAAATAATTGTTAGCACTAAAATTACATTAAAATTACTAATTTCATTAAGTTAAGATTACTTTTTAGAGTCTTTAGGTTAGGCGGCCTTATTTAAGTCTAGCCTGTAGGTTTAGGCCAATAAATTTATTATAGGCTTAGGCAATAGGCTTCAGCTTATGAGAAAATGCGAGCTGTATGCTAAGCGAGCTTAAGCCTAAGGTTAGGCCTTCTAAATTTCTCATCTCTTGTTTACTATTAAGAGGTATTGGTTACTAGGTATTGCATACGTGGTAATGATGTATTGGTATAAGGTATTGCTAGGCGTTTTAGACCATTTTAGCTAAATTGTGCCTAAATGTCTGGCAATATGCAAATGCTCGGTACAATTGTTTGCTTAAGTGTCGCAAAGTTTCAAACTTTAAACTTTCACGAAACTATTAAGTTTTAAGAGCTGCTATCTTATAAGACTTATTTAATAATTATTTTTTAAGTAAAGAAGATAAACTAATGTTTATAATTTAGATGATATTATGAAATAGGAAAGTAGCCAAAATGGAGTTACAAACAAAATATTAATTGTTTATTTAGAAAAGTTTTGAGTCAAAAGAGAACTGATTGAAATAACTTTATTTTTTGTGATTATAGAACTTGGATTTGTTAAAGCTTTCATGATAAAAAATGCCATTGTATTTTATTATAAATCATATTTGTTTACTACATAATAGACTAGTAAACGGGCCCCCGATTTGTCGGGCCCTTGCGGGCCTTCGATAATAGTCCTCGGGCCGGGCCGGGTTCGGGCCTAATAATAAAAAAATCTGGCCGGGCCGCGCTTTGAAGTTTCTGTAATTTTTATGAAATATTCGGTTTTTATATATTTCAGAGAACGAAAAAAATTTAAAATGTAA
>JAQGAW010003453.1:0-12528 GCA_034698025.1 Phthiracarus crinitus | reverse complement strand
AGAGATTGGAAAACATCTTTCTACTGAAAAATTTTATATTAATTGATTATTTTATAGTAATGTGAAATGTGGGATATTTTTTCCTAGTGATTTTAAATAAAGAGTCGTTAGTCATTATTTGTTGGAAGGTATACAGAGAAGGATAGAAAACATCTAAAATTTTTTGATTGAAAGAAATTGCATAACTCTCCTTATTTTGTATAATTCTAATTATATATGAAATTTTAATTGCATCAATTAATGTTCTGACATCAACAACACCTATACCTCCAAAGTCCGCAATTCTAAATAATTTTTTTTCGAGATTCATGGATAATGTATCCAAAGGTTTTTAATAATATTATTTATTCCGTTAATTTGCCAGCATTAATATAATATTGGATTTTCGAAATAATCATTGAATTTATATATTTTGCTTTATTTTTAAAATGTAATTTATAAATATAAGGGGAAATACTACCGAAGTTATTCTCTAATTGGACTATAAATTTGCAGTCTTTTATTATTCCTAATTTATTAAAAGTCAATCCTATAATCTTCATTTTTGGTCACACAATTTCACTTACAGGTGATGGAAAAACTGTGTTATTACCTAACAACAATGTCGTTTTTATATTATTTATATGCATATCAGATGGTTTTGTAAATTTTCTTAAACAATTAAATATAAATAACGACTCTTTTAAGTTAAGAGAAGTAATAAGACAATCATCCATAAAGGATTGGATGCCCAAAATTGTCTTACTATTGATTGCGTATAAGAGAGGGTTTAAACATAACACAAAAAGTAGTGAAAAATAGTTTATGAATCGTTAGAAATAAATGACCAAATAGTTTGAAAAGTTTCAACTTTAATTTATAATATTTATTCTCTTACTGCACGAATATTTTAATTAAGAAAAATTTTCAAATTTATTTTCAGAATAGATCAATAAATATTTACAGTTTTGTCTAAAAACTAATCCGATTTCGACGATAATTTTGACAATATTATTAAAAATATTGAATTCGTTAGAAATAAGATAAAATAGTTAGAAAAGTTTAATTAAAATATCATTTTTTGAGTTAATTAAGTTATATTATAACTAAATTTCAGCTTTGATTGTTTTTTCATGATTTTTACAAATAGATAATTATCGATGTTCAAGGACTTAATGATTATCGATTATATTATAAGATTTATACTTACTAAATATTTGTATATCTGTTAATCGGGTTTTCTGGTTAACCGTAGGTTAGGTTAGTTTTCTATGCTTTACTGTGGCATTGAGTCAAATCGGTAAAAATCTTTGTTTTATCGGTTTGTCTTGGGTTGCAATTTTACTACCAGTAAAGCAGCTTTATTCTGAACTTAAGTTTATTCAATTTAATTGATACATTAACTTTCTTATATTTTTAAGCTAAAACAATATGTATATAAAAAATTTAGTTATGCGCACAATATATGGATGCGCATTATCTTATGTGAAAACTTACAAATTGTTGAAAAATAAATGATGAGCGCATTATATACGGGGTTTGTATATTTAGGGTACTTTATCGAATAGTGATGAAAATTATGTTCATTTACAGTTAGTGATGAGTTGGAGCTGAAGCTCAAGTTCAAATTCAGCTCGTGTTTTAGAGTTAAAAAATCAGCTCCGCACTCAAAAGTTAAGCTCCAGCTCAGCTCAGCTTTTAGCTCGAGCTCATAAAATTTTGCATTATGCATATGAAATATGATTTCAAAATTCAAAAACGATTGAATAAATAAATTAGTCATATAATAACTAGTCATTATAATATTATTGTATGTTTAGAAAAAATATTAAGTAAGTATAATTAAAATGTTTCATTCAAAATATATTCAAAATGACTAATTCCATCTCATCA
This sequence comes from Phthiracarus crinitus, assembly GCA_034698025.1. Taxonomy (NCBI): domain Eukaryota; kingdom Metazoa; phylum Arthropoda; class Arachnida; order Sarcoptiformes; family Phthiracaridae; genus Phthiracarus; species Phthiracarus crinitus. Next base: position 10,656 of record JAQGAW010003453.1, on the reverse strand, counting down.
GCTCAGCTCAATCTATTTAGAGCAGATTACACAATAAGCTCAGCTATAAAAATTCATTTTTAGTTCAGCTCAGATAAAGCTCAGATTTTCGAGCTAATTCTCATTATTTTTTACAGTGGAACCGTTACGGAATTGAATTGATTAAACATTTATGTTCACGGTAATTGTTTTTTGTTAAATTTTGGAAATTATAGTATAATAAATATAAAACCTTTAAATGATGAACACAAAACTATGTACTAATATGATGTAACGTTAATATAATTAAACAAAATTATAATCAATATATATATAATGTGTTGGAACAACAAAAATAAAAATTTCTTAAAATATAAATACTTAGTAATATTTGCTTTAATCGTGAAAATTACAGTATTTTAGCGACTATTTCCCGCGGGCTATACAATAAAAAGTCCATTTTTTGAAAAAGTTACGATGCGAGCTATAGATGGGCATTCAAACCTATTTTGAAAACTTTATATCTGTTAAAGTAAAAACTAGCAAAAAGTTAATTCGTTGCAACAATTTATGTAATTTTGAGGTTTTGATATGGGAATGCGGGCAATACATGGATATTTTACTTTTCATCTTAATTAACTTATGCGGGCTATACATGGGGTGCGGGCAATAGTCGCTAAAATACGGGTATATGAAAGCTTTAAATTTGAATTTGATTTGTGAAGTGTATGGTAATTAAAAAGAAATAATCAAAATAAAATTAGATGAATAAAACAATCATTATTTTATAATTGAATGCTACAAATAAAACATATATTTACTTCAAAATAATACATACATATATACATAAATAAAAACATTAATACCCGAATTACCAGTAAAATCCATCGTAAACTTAACGCTTAATCGATATTCTCATTGAAAAAATTCAATTTTATATTTAAATTTTTCTAATACTATTTTCTATTTATTATTATTAATATTACTAAACGTTAAGTTACAGCGGTTTTATTATTACAGCTTAAGAATAATATATAAGCATTTAATATACGAAAACATTTAATTCAGACATTTTTGTGCTCTTATGCGTTGGTTAATAACATTTTAAACAATTTTTATTAATTTTCATACTCATAATAATTATAACGTAAACGATCGACCAATACATGTACAATAAATATTGGATGGAACGAACACATGCGAACTTCATTTCTAAACTACATTATACTAAATTTATATTGTATATGAAGCTCTAGCGATGTATTGGCATAAATATTACTTTTATTGAGAACATTTATATTAAACCGAATTCGAAAGAAATGTTAAGCAAAATTAAAATTATAATATTAATCACAGTAATGATCTCAAGCAATGGTTTGTTCTTAATAGAGAAAAAAAATAAAACAATAATAATATACATGTTTTGAATGAGATTTGTCAATGAATGAAATTCTTTATAATTGAAGCGAATTGAAGCCAAATTCGCGCAAATGAGAGCAATTGTACATTATTTAATCACTGGGATATAGGTTTAAACAATAAACCTATGGATGAATGATGTATTAGTAGAGAATAATCACACATTAGTGGAGACAACGCTCGTTAAACCGCCAGTCGATGACTCACTCGATTCGCTCGAAGTCTTAAGCTTTTTATTTGGTTGTAAAGATCTCTTTTGTTGCGCCAAACCAATACTGCCATTACTACTGCCTGTACTCATGTTTCCATTTGCGATTCCATCGACATCTGAGATGCTATCGCTGTCAGACGCGCCATCGAAAGAAGAAACCGATTCGCTCTTAATCTTCGAGTGAGCGGTTGTATCCAATAGTGATGTGCCATTAAACTCATTTATTCCAGTACTTTTCGCTTTCTCTAAAGTCCGTACTACTAACGTATCATTTTATCAATTGATTGTAAATTATTATTATTTATTAGAACTTTAGCACTCACTTTGCTCCTCCAGAACCTTATTTTGTCGTTTAAGATCATCGATATCCGCCTGAACTGTAGTGTTCTTGCGTCTCATAAACGCTATATATTCGGCTGCCTTTTTGAGTATCTGAGCGCGAGAGGCCTAAACAATATTAATAATATGATTAACGAAAACCAAACGCATTTTTTATGTCTCATACAAATATTACTTTTTCTCCGTGAAGAGATGGAACAGAGTCTCTCAAACCGCTAAAACTGTCTTTGATGTGATCGCGACGTTTACGCTCGAGTGCGTTGTGATGCGCGCGCTTGTCTGCCTATTTTGTCATTGCGATAGCAATATGAATAGAGATAGGGATATAGTAATATATAATATAGTGATTGTGATAGTATAAGGCAATACAATACTGTATATCATTCATATACGTTACGTCTATACGTATCGTAACAGTTAAGCTTCATTATGGATATTACAACAAATATTAACTAAGCCTTAATAAATCATACAATGAATGTCACATAACTCTCTCAATACATATAATTAAATTGATGCGAATTTTGAACCAAAAAACAAAATATTAAAATTAGTTGCTATTACTCACTATAAACATTTAAACATTTTATTCAGTTAAGCAATATTTTATTTCTAATCATAAATTAACACTAAATGAAACCAAAAAAAATCAAATTAAATTAATGACACGCAAAACAATACTTAACACTAAAAATAAATGACTTAATTTTAATATAAATAATTAATAATAAAATTAAGAAAGTATTTATTTATGATTTTGAAACAAAAGCGTTAACTGATTATCGATTTGTAATGATGGGTCAAATGGCATATAATCATATGATAATAATAAATACCTGCGAATAAGTAGTATTACGATTAGAATCGCCACTAATCGATGCCGAAGAACCCAAATCTTCATCCTTTTAGTAGAAAATCAATATTTATAAGAAGAACGCGATATGAATGGCAGTTAACAAATCAAAGATTAATGATTTGTTCGTAAATGCATTAAAATAATACTGACGTCACTGATATCTACATCTTTGTCTTCATCGCTCATTTTCTAGAAATAGTGGCAAATCTCGAATCTCAATACTCGTGAAAGTGAATAACACAGAAAGTGTGACACTGTATACAGTGTTAACAAACGCTCTCATTCACAGCTATTCCTATACATATAAAAGATGGCGATTCGCCACGAGTTCATAGAGGAAGCATGACTACAACTCCACGTGCGACCCAACAGCATATGACTATACTAAACAACACTAACCAATATTACTATAAACTAACTAATACTACTTAATATATCTATATTTATATGCAAATCAATCCAAAATTACGTATTAATTCGATATTATTTAATTAAATATTTGATGAATGAGTTTAAACGCAATTAAACTAATAATAATTAGAGCACTATTTAATGCGTCGCAGCAATACGTTAACCTTGTAACACAACACAACTAACCAATCAACGCGTTCATTGTTTCTAGGCGTGCATTTTATACATAAATCACGTTTAGGGAAACAAATGAATATATGAATGGTATGCTTAAAGGGAGCGATGATTTTTTTATTATCATTTGATCGCTATTTCAATTCAAGCGTTCATTTATTGAAAGATATTTGACAACGATTTTAATACCTAAACATAACCGCATGGCATCACAAAACTTATCACGAATTACGTAAATCTGTAATGCGTTATATTTATACTAATTTTATTTTGAATGTAATGTGCGATTTGTCATAATTATGTATTGTTAATGTATTATATTTGATTTGATTATAATGATTATAAATTTATGCGTATATTGCATACGTGATTGCTATGATTTCGAAACCTTGATTTACTTCGAAAATATTTCATTTCGTGAATTCCTAAATCATAAAAATTTTAGTTATTTACATCTTTTAAAAAATTACCATAAATTAATAATTTGCTATTATAATCATTGAATTTTTTGAAATTTTTAAGACTATAAAATATACAAATTTTTGTTATTTCTAACGTTGAGTTTTGAGTTATTATTTTTGTTTGAGCGATATTGAAGCTTATTTTGATTAATACTTAACAAATAAATAATTTAGTAAAACAAGAACGAATTCATAGAGAGTCGGGCTTTAATATATAAATTAATATGAAGCCATTATAATTAAGATAAACTTTAGATTAGAAATTACGAAATTATTATAATATTAAGGCTTGAACCCAATGCAGGCCCGCCAGGCTTAATCTCGATCCCGACTTTCAATTACGAAACCCCAATCTATTAAATTATAATAAAATGTAACAATTTATATTCCAAAGCCTTAAATACAATTAATGCTTAAAAGAAAGGATATTTTAGAATTAAATAATACTGTATTATAAAGTGAAATAAATTAAATTCACAGCAATATTTTACAATTTTGCTAATATTATAGCAAAAAATTTGAAATTTAATTCTAAATCGAGCTTAAAATATGGGCTCGTTTGCGCTAAATTTAAATCCGTGCTTAATATGCTGTCCATATGAGTCTTATATATCTAATTTACATCAAAACATCAAATCTAATTGATCCGAAAAAGTTTCGGAATTGTTTGAATTTATTTCAAGAAATTTATTTATATAATTAAAACAAATTTGTTTCTATAAAACCTTTGGTTTTAAAACTAATCTGTTAGGAAACTAATTTTATAGCAATATGTTGTAAATTCTATTTTATATAAGCTTAAAATATCAATAGTTTACTAGATTTAATGTTTTTAAGATTTTGTAAGACTTATATTTAATGTCCATTAGTCACCAGAATATTGCACATCAACTCTCAAAAGTTAGAAATGAATAAATATAGATATTGGTTTTACCATAGCTTGACATCTTTTTAATATTTATTTGACAAAAATTCCATTTTTTAGATTTTATATGCTCTAATATAAAAATATATATTTATTGTTTTTTTAAGTTCTAAACTATAACTGAGTTACAGGTCATGATGAAAAAATTAAATCTGTTGTCATGTCCAGTCTTAATGACATAATCGGTACACAATAATAAAAATCTGCGGTCACAATCGGTTTTATAAAAAAATTTTAATATATGTGTAAAATTTTTTTGTTAGATGTTTTGAATTAATATCAAATTAATTATTAAAACAATATTTGAAACTCAAATTTTGCATTTTTTGCTTATAAATAAATTTTAAATTATGACTTATTTAAAGAAATAATTCTTTGATCAATTTCAGCAGTTTTTTCTAAATAGAGGCTTTTATTAAGTTGAACCAAAAATAAATGATACAAATTAATGCTATTAATAAAAATCATGTAATTTATTAACTAAATTGAACTAAAAAGTTTTATTTTTCCGGTATTTATCGGTATTAATCACAATTTTACCGGTAAATTATTTTTAAAATTATTATTACCGGTAATGAAGATCACTAGCTATAACTTAGTACGGTATATGGAAATAGATTCAAAAGTGAAGAGCGATCTATAAAGCTTGAAATTGGTCACAATATTTATTTGTTTCCGACTTCAGTACTTTAATTATTCAACGAAAAACGTTGCTTTGATCATTGGTTAAACGTTAAAAAATTCTTAATTTTTAAGTTAATCATTTAAAAACTTTTATAATTTCGTTAACAACAACAGTAATTGTTAAATAAACTAATTTATAATCACTATTTTAAGATTTATAAGAATTAATAAACCTAAAAGCAAATTTATTAACATTTAACCGCATTATTCGTTATTTTTAACTATTTTTATGCAAAATAATAGAAACTAGAGTTTAAGCCCGCTTACGGCGGAGAGAAATGGTAACGGATTAGAATAAGATAAAAACAAGAAAGAGTATGAACATACACAATGAGCTCACTTTGTGTTATATTCTATTTGATTCAATTAGTAAAATCAAATTTTTCTCAATTAAATATTTTTGGCATTTAAATTATTTACTATATTGTTGCATAACTATATTTTATTTTTATTTTTAATCAATTTGAACTTTTACTAAATATTGTTAATGAAAAAATTTTATAATATATTGTAATAAATACTTTTAGCATATTTTGAAATTTTTCACTAAATAAATACATTTTTCCTATCTTCAAATAATACACTCCTATCTTCAAAATCCCTTTATTAATATAAAGAAAAAATCCCTTAATAAATATAAATACCGGTCCACACACAGACATGTCAAATCCAATAGCTTCTTTAGTTAAAGTGAGCTAAAAAGTATAAGAAATTCAAACATACCCAATCCCAGCCCGCCACACCCGGACCACAACATGACCCACCAGCACCTAAATCCGACCAAACCAACGCCAGACGAACACACCAACGCCAGACGAACACACCAACCCCACCCATGCCACCCACCCCAACAATACCATCCGCCACCCGACCCCACATGAATCAAAGTGATAAGTTCAATTCAAAATGTTTTGTCGACTAAAATCAGCTTTCCCCCCATCGTGTGACACCTCATTTCAACTCAACTTTTAATGCTCAGTTCAATAGTGTAGGTATTAACGGCTAAATTTCCGGTTTTCAACCTCAACCCCCTTGAGCGTTTCCCAGCTCCTATGGAGACCTGGACCCCCATATTTTACCTAGACTCTTCTAGCTGAGTCCATTGATATATGTGCCGAGGGGGTGGGGAACCCAGGGGATGAGCCTAAACGGGCAGACAGACCAACAAATTATGAAACTTTATATAGTGATGTAATCGCATTTTATAGTAATTTAGTAAATACAATACTTAAATGGTTAATTTTAGATAATTATAAGTAATTTAATTGTGACCTAAAATTGGTAATTTTTATAAGCAATAAAAATTTTGACACTTGTACAGATGAATTTTAGACAACTTGGTTCCAACATGTTAGGATAGGTTAGGTTAGTTTATGTTGTATTATCATTATAATGATAAATAATGTGGGGGGCAATACGGAACTGTCCCCAAATGTTAAAATGCCTAACTCTAACTTTAAAGACAAGTGTAAAGAAATATAAAATCAACATTCTATGAGAGCGTTGGCGTTATGTTTTGTCGAGTATTCATGTCTTAAATTCTTGGATCGTTATATTTTCAAATTTTTATTTGTTATTGTAAACATTGCTCAAACAGAAATAGTACCCATTCATACCAATCACAACATTCACACCATTCATAAACTTAAAAAGAAAGAAAATGATGCGATGCTGAATAGCAAAATCGTATAACTGTCATGTTTTTCGGTAATCATATGATTATTTTTGTTATACAAGTTTCTAGAATTGTAAACAATGTAATTATAATTAAGGAATAATTACAAAACAATGTTAGAGTGGTCTTCGTAAAGATCACAAGATTTACATCAATTTTTTAAAATAAAACTTTGTTTAATTTCAGTATTAATTTATACATAACTTGTTATTAAATATTTGATGAATTAAAGCGATTTACTATTTTAAGTAAGGTATGTTAATCATGTACAGTACACTTCACTATCGATCACTCAAATACATTCAAATTTTTGGACTGTAATACCGGTACAGTATAAATAAAGTACGGAATTTTACATAAAATAAATTTTTAGCTGATTGTAAGAATCATTTAGAAAATTGTGAGTAATGCAAGAAAAACAAGTTATTTACAAATATTATATGTTTAGGTTTAAACAATTCACGACACATTTCAAAATATAAATTGATTAATACACAGTTTATAATTAATGAATGGGGAAAGATTAACTGAAAACAAGATCGTAAGCTAGAAGTTCAAATAACAGACTTGTTTGAATCTTAACTTATGATGAGAATAAGCTCATTTATCCTGAGCTTGAACCAGGGTATCCTAGAGGGGGTTGTCTGGGTGGGGTATACACCCCCATGAAAATCCGAAAAGATGGACACCACCCCTAAAGTTTCACTGTCGAACACACTTGCATACACTACAAAAGTGCTGTGTAAGAAAGCATATTGTGTTATACAGTGAAAACAAATCAGTGGTCAATGCATTGGCTATTTTCAATGTGCAAAGTACTACTTTGAATATAAAAACCCTTAAAATAAAACTTCTATCGATACGGTCATAATTAGATGTGGGAGCTAAACGAAAAAATCTTTTAAAGTCTCAACATAATAACTTATTTATTTATTAATATTCAAATTTAGTTTAACGAATAAAATAAAGTTTATTCGGCATTAAAAATAGTTTCTAAAAAATTATAACTTTTAAAGTAAGATCTAAATATAATTTGAATCGAATTTTAACAAATAATACACTTAACTAGTAAACCATATGTAATGTACGTGACAGTAGTTGTCAGAAATGTATGTTAATGACGACGTTAATAGCTGAGGATGAATGCCCCGAAGAACCACGTGATACAATCGAATGTTAGACCACAATGTTCACGAGAGTGATCTCAATGTAAAACATAGGGACTGAGAAACAGTTAGCAAAACGTTAGAATTCAAGCATTGCATACTTTATTGAAAACAATGCATTAGTTATACAAACGTGAATTCAAGTGAACGTATAATACAAGAAGTTAATGTAAAGTAACAGTAATGACTAATGTTATATACATTTGGTAACGTTAAGCAATGAGTAATCAATGTTCTAGAAACTTCTAGAACTGTACATACATAGTGTAGGGACTTAGGGTCACATACACTACATTCCTCCACCACAGTTATGATGTAGGATGATATCGATCGGTAGGCTTTCAATTTCTTTTACTAAGAGGTGAAATCTGTTCTAACGAAGTATCAGGATCATCGATTGAATCGTCTGAGGCACATGGAGTGATATCATCGGAATTGTAAGTGTTTGGTTCTTACGGTGATTCGTATTCTTATGTTGATTCAGCGTAGCAGTAGTATCCAGTTGTTCGTTTAACTGTTCATTGTTAGCGTTCACCAATCGCTTCCTTATTTGATTCAAATGACGTTTGAGAATTTTAAGCGTTGTTGCAACCTTGTAATTAGAACTTCGATGGAGCCTTCCATCCACTTCTTTTGTTCAGGACGGATGTCGCGAGTCCATACATGATCACCAACGACGAAACTTCTTGAATGTATAGAAATTGAACCAATCTCAGTTGAGTTTTCTCGATTTGACTTCGATGACTGTTCCGAAGTAAGTATTATTTTGTTCGAAGATTACGTCCCATTTGAAGTTCCGATGGTGTCTTTCAGTTGTTGTATTTGGAGTTGTCCTATATATAAATAAGAAGTTGAGTACTGCATATTACCAATCTTTAATTTGACCTAAAGAACGTATTCTATCTTTGAAGATGCGTACGAAGAGTTTACAGAATTCAGTAAATTGAGTCGAAGTAAACTGTGTTTCATTATCGCTTAAGAGTTATTTTGGTAGACCGTAACGAGAGAATATCGAAAAGAGTGCATTAATTACTTGATCGGAGTTAGGTATTGATGCATAATAAGCGACTTCGATCTATTTTGAATAAGCATCCACTACTTCTAGCCAAATTTTGCCATATTGTGGACCGAATAAATCGATGTGAACTCGCTGTCACGGACGCTAAGGATATGACCATTGATGTACAGTTGCTTTGGTAGGAGAAGTTTGAACTTCAGCGCACTTTTGACAAGCCTTAGCTGTTACCTCCACCGCAACATCGATGTTGGGCCACAAGATATAACTTCGAGCAATTGACTTCATACGGACGATGCCAGTATGACTTTCATGCAATGATTTGTGTATTCGAGAACGAAGTGGTGAAGGAACAACAAGTCTTAGACTAAGGATAACGCAACCATCATTGTAGCTCAGCATTTGACGATTATTATAATTTGGTTTTAAGTTGTCTTTAAGACACTTGATGAATGGCCATCCAGACTGAATGTATTTATTAACTTCAATATGATTTTTGTCTTTTTATGTTGCTTCGCGAACTTGCATATACGTAATCGGACACGAGTCTACTTCTCCGATAAATGCTATAGTCGTTGACAAGACTGATAAATCTTGTGGTCGGCACGGATCGTTGATTATCGGTAGTGGATAACGTGAAAGGTAATCGCAGTTTGCATACGTTTCGTTGGACGAAAAGAAATTGCAAAATCATATGATTGAAGTAATGTTCCCAAAAATGAAGTCTTGAGGCAGAAACTGACATAATATGACCTTTTTTCCTCAAAACCTTAATGAACGTCTTATAATCGGTTAAAAGTTCGAAATGTCGTCCAAATAGTTACTGTGGAATTTCATAATTCCGAAAATAATAGCCAGAGCTTCTCTTTCGATTTAAGTATATTTCCGTTCGGCTAATGATAATGTCTTTGATAAGAAAGCAATAAACTTCACATCTCCATTTGATAATCATTGACTAAGTACAGCTCCGATGACAAAACCGGGCATTGAATACTTTATTGAAAACAATGCATTAGTTATACAAACGTGAATACAAGTGAACGTGTAATACAATAAGTTAACGTAAAGTAACAGTAATGACTAATATTATACATTTGGTAACGTTAAGCAATGAGTAATCAAAGTTCTAGAAACTTCTAGAACTGTTCATACATAGTGTAGTGACTTAGGGTCACATATACTACACTATATGACTTAACTAATACAATAATAACATTGGTTTGACGGAGTGATAGCAGGGTGTCCCAAGAGGGGGGTCTGGGGTGGGTATACCCCCCTCCCCAATATTTTGGAAGTTCAAGGACGGAAAAATTTGATAATTTTGATACGTTTTTAGTCAAAAATGAAAAAATTGTCGTTTAA